>JZKD02S1642911.1:901194-924788 GCA_000966675.3 Picea glauca
CGCATCATCATCAAGGTTAAGTGGTTCATCATCATAAAAATCCAGATCACTTGCGAGCAAGTGTCCTCAAAGAATAAGTTTTGTCAGTGCGCCAGAGCGGGATGTTACAAATACATGACCCTAGCCAACACGAACACTTGAGGCAACATATTAATGCAAAAGAAAACTTTGTACAAGAGAGTTTCTTTCAATCAATATTCAACAAATGACCCTCCATTATATTTGAATAGAGATCACATACCGATCAAGTTTGAATACATGTATCAATAGACATTAGTATTGAGGAGAATATGAGTTTCCATATCACTTTATGTCTAGAACATATCAGGATTGTTGAATTACATAATACAAATACATACTAGTGCACACTAAAGAAACACACTTTTACCTAAAGACACATTATACCAAGTTGATATTAACTAATTCCCGAATGTATAAATATCCTAAAATCCTCGCTTAAGAACAACTTGGGATAAGATTGAAGGATTTACAAAAGTGGCAGATTAGGATAAGGAAGGAGGCATTAAAAATTATTGTAATTACAAAGAAATTTTTATTTAAATTAATTATGCAATATTTATTTTCAAAAAAAGATTTGGTTGAATCCAATGAATTAGATATCCTAACAAATGTGTCAAAAATTATAGATAATTAATAATAATAATTGTAAATATGTCATAAAGTGGCTAACCCATGCCAAATATAGAAATTGAGAAAGTAAATAAGAATTAAGTTTAATGTAGAAAAGGAAAAAGTAAATGAAAAATCGCCAAATATAGAAATTGAGAAAGTAAATAAGAATTAAGTTTAATGTAGAAAAGGAAAAAGTAAATGAAAAATCATAAGAACATAGAAAATTTATAATATCGGTGAGATTAAAAAATGTACAATTGGTCACCTCAAAATCAAAATATCACTTGGGAAGTTACAATTTTTATTTTTTTTCAATTTTTTTAGTAAACAAAAGTTAACAACGACATATGAAAT
The DNA here is from genome assembly GCA_000966675.3 of Picea glauca. NCBI lineage: Eukaryota > Viridiplantae > Streptophyta > Pinopsida > Pinales > Pinaceae > Picea > Picea glauca. The sequence goes on from JZKD02S1642911.1 coordinate 902,182, forward strand.
TTTCCACATAGCATTTTTAGAAAATTTCATATTAATTGTTTTTAATTTATTTTTTGTATTTTAAAAACAAAATTAAGTCAAAATAATTAATATACTACTTGTTATGGAGGATGTTTAAAGGAGCACTCATAGGCTCTCACCAATAATAGATTTAATATATGTTTAATTTACAATGTAGTGTTTTGTAAGTATTATTGATGAAGATATTTTTTGGTGAATTATTATTGTGCTAAGTTAGGTTTTTTGTTTTTCATGTGTTTCACAATATCAGATATCGGTACTCGCTACATCTATGGAACCCCCCCAAATATCTTTGGAATATTAGGGGTTCAATAACAAGAGCATATTATAGACCCATTTAAGGGCACAACCTGTCACTCACAAGGAATTGAACCCAGGTGGAGAGGGTAACAATCATTCCTTCCAACCACCCAAGCTACATCCAATGGACAAAGTTCGATTGTTATGTAACAATGACCAAGCTAATATTATAGGAGTTGGTGTTTATCAAAATAGTAATATCATTAGATATTTGACCAAGTTTTGTTGTAGTTTTATTGTGAAAAGTTTTTTATTAATAACTCTATAATAAAAATAATAAAAGAATCTAAATATTATCACTAGTTAAGAAAAGGTTGTTGTATTACAATAATGAGTTATAATAGATTGTATAACAAAATAACCTAAAGATTATCACTTAATTAAGACAAGGTTGATGTATTACAGTAGATTGTATCTTGCTTTGAAAAAAAAGTGATATTTTGATTTTCATCCTAACAACTATTACTTTGATTTGATGGGAGATATGACTATTAAATGTTGTATAAACTATTAGTCATCTTTCTTCCTCTACGATAAGAGGAATTATATCGTACCTTGCTTTGAAAAAAAAAGGATTTAGATTGTCAACCTAACTAATATGACCTTTTATGTGAAATATGACTATTAGATGTTGTATACACCATATCAATAATCATCGTTGGTCTATGATAAAGGAAGGTGATGTGAATGATAAAGGAAGGTGATGCGAATGGCATAAAAATTGAGTAGAAAAAAGGAGGTTGAAATGTACAACATTCCTTTTTATTCCTTTTTAAATTACATTTGGTGACGTGATTGGCATAAAAATTGAGTAGAAAAAAGGAGATTGAAATGTACAACATTCCTTTTAAAATTACATTACTTTCCTTTTAAAATTACATTACTTTTTAAAATACGAGACATAATTTTACTATGATTAATAATTTTATTATTATTTATTCTCTCTTAACTTATAAAAACAATAATAAATTAATATACTTTCATTTTTACTATGTTTAAATATCAAAAATGATATTTTAAAGAATATTCAATTTAATTCTATTTATTTGTGCGACAAAATTTATTGTTGATAGACATAATTATCATTATCACTATCACTATCATGCATAACAGCAAATTAGAATGGTAATAAACTTTAAAACAATTTTTAAAATTCAATTCATCTAAATAAACAATTAGATAAAATGTTAATGCCAATATATCACAAAACATCAATTAAACAATGTTTAAAGATACAGTTAAAATATTTCATTTAGAAAATGACACTTATTTTATTTTATTCATTATAAAGTAGCATTAATATAATATTTGAAGGATAGGATTGGTGGTCGTATTTGGTTTCATATATGGGATTAAGACTAGATGTTATTTGAAACACATAGTCACATTGTTGTGGCCTCATTGATGACAATATAGAATACTAGCTTTCTTGTAAATACTCTCTAGGTTGAAACCATTTTTTTGTCCTGGAGTAAGTACTAAAATTGATTATGATTGGTTAAGACATTATCTTCCTTGAATATAAAGAAACAAATTAATGGCCCAAGACCTAGGGACATCTCGCAGGAGCGAAAGCCTACCCCCTTATGGACCACCAATAGGTTGTTTCAAGGGGTGTGGTTTTTATTGAAAAATAATAATGAATTAACTCACATTCACAATAATAGTTAATAATAATTGTCTTCATTGTTATTTGACACTAAGTTATGATAGATCTTCTCACCTTTTTCAACAAAATAATAATGACCATATTAAAAAATATAATAATTATTTACTTATAGAATGTTGACACCTATTTATATGTAATGATTTATACTAATCATTATAAATTAGCACTACCATAAGTGATGTCTTGCAACAAGAGGTATAATGGTTGTTTACCTAGTGAGTATAAGTGGTTTGCTTAATTTTCTTATTTCATTGGTGAAATTTTATTTTATTTTTTACTATTAATATTTATTTATTTCACATTATCAATGAGTGTTTAAAATTAGATAAAATCACCAAATTTGTGGTAATGTAGTAGAGATCTCAAAAATATGTATCAAAATTACTCCCTCACTAGGGGTTAGAAAAAATTAAGTGGATCCATCTATCATATTGAAGAACGATATTAGAACATCCCTCTATCACCTTGAAGAAAGAGATTGGAACTTGTTTGGTCTTTAGAAACCGCTTTAATAGAGAGGACATGGAGTATGGAAATTTTAGGTCTACAAATTGCATAATGTATGGGTAATGGTGGTTTTGAAAACTGTAAATCTAATAATGTAATATGGTGATGTTGACCAAAAATTGATATTTTCCTGCTCATAATAATGTTTTCCCACTCATGGAATAATAAAAAATTGATATCATAAAAAGAAAATTGTTGAACGATAGCAAGTTCATCACGTATCCCTTAGTCTTAGCTTCATCACACATTTTTCGTATTCAAAATCCAATTTTGTATGCTCAAGATATCTAGGTTTGTGTTTAAATGGAAAAAGGTGTTTCTTCCATGTGGAACAAAACTAATTTCTTAGAACTACATTTAAATTTTTGCGGGCCCAAGATCCATGTCTTCTTGAATCTTTGCGGGCCCAAGACTGTTTTTATTTCTTCTTGTTATAGCATGGTGGTTTTACTTACCACACGTCCCATGCTCTACTCTTCTTTCTTCTCTTTTCCCTTTACTCCCTCTTATTCCATACTTAGTTTATTTTTATTTCATTCTCCATGGCTTGGCAGACTCACCACTCACCTTACCTCATCTCACCAACCTGCCACACTCATTACCCACTTCCCCTTTATCTCCTCTCCCCTTCCCACCCCCTTTACCCCATACTTAGTTTAATTTTATGATTGAGCGGGTTGGTGAACTCATAAACTCCCACACCTCCCTCACTCCCCAACTCGACACTTCACTACCTTCATATCCCCCCTCGACCTCACCCTACATCACTCCCTCACCTTCACCACCTATATTTATCCCCTTCCCTATACTACCCATTCTTACCCCTCTCGTTCAATGTTTCCAAATTAAACTTTATTTTAATTACATAAACTGTTAACCAACCATATTATTACAAATGGCTTCCAATGAGAACACTACACATGGAATCCTATGGAGGGATGCCACATGGTAGATCCAATATCCACTAACTTGATGACACATGGCAGACATATGGCACGACACAACTTGTCACACATGGAAACAAATGGAAATATGACATGTGGCAGATTATTGACCCATCACGAAAAGACACATGGTGACATTTGGATGGATGACTCATCATGTTGACTAGGCATGAGGTGGAGGTTGACTCGGTATTTAAAATATTATTTTATTAATCATTTTCCCAAAGAAGGTCAAATTAAATTACCAATCTCCATAGTATTCTCTTCTCATATTTTTCATTAAGTGTATAATACACTTACTATTATATACATTAAGTATTTCAATATCCCAATACATGTGGGATAAACATTTTTACCAAAAGGTTGAATTCGTATGAAGGAAAAAACAAATTTGAATCCAAGGGCCTAGATTACCCCATCAAAGTTGATCAACAATTTTAATTTTTTTTATTGAAGAACCAAGGGGACCCATTTCAAGATACGAACATCAATGATGCAAATGCATTAATGAGATTTAATTGAGGCATTAATTAAATCAATTATCTCCAAGAAAGAAAAAATACCTAACTACTCAAGTAGTTAGAAGAACCGTTTTAAAAAGAAGAAAGGAATCATCAATGATTTGATCACTGAGACAGGAAGGGGAAGACGATCAGAAGAAGAAAGTACAGCCATCAATATGGAGTGAATATTTTGATCAATGTAAAGAGATCTCCATATTCCCCACCCTTTTTATTCTTCTACAACATTTTCTCAAAGATTTATTATTGAATCTTTGAATTAATCACAAGTCTTAGACTCTTAAGTGTTCTTCTTGAATTCTTCAAAATACTTTTCTAATATGATCATGGAGTATTACATCCATGTAGATGACTGTCAGGGATTTGTTTTGTGTATTGTTGAATATATTTCATGAATAAAACTCTAGAAAAAATTACTTTGAAGTATGCTTATCAAATTCTCTTTTTTTTTTTAACTACAATACGCTTTTAAAATTTGTTGAATGATCAAAATCATTTCCTCATATTTATAAAGAGAATATACAAATGTATTATTTGTATGTGATTAATAAGGTTGTATATATGATGATGAGAAAAGAGATATTCTGATATTGAAGCCTCCTTTCAATTTTCTTGTTGTTAAAATATTTCTTATTGCACTTGAAGATCAGATCAGGTTGTTAAAGAACCATTCTATGTATAAATTAAAGAAATAAATATATGGATTTTGTTGTCTAAGCATTCTTCCTAATCCACGATATTCAAGATATATCTTTTAGCTAAAGATGAGTACACCTCTATAAAAATGCAGAAGATTTCATATCCTCGTGAGGTTGTCGTTTCGGTCTTAATAGACTCAAACATCAATAGACGATTTTTTTGGAGTTACTTCACACATACGTAGGATTTATTTTTCCTAAGGTTATTCCTTTTTTATTAGTCATAATTAGTCATTATCCAGTCTCCTATATTTTAGGGGAGAATATTCCACCTAAAGAATATTCTCTTTCAATTGACACTTCAGTTTGATTAGTTGAGTTGAGTTTAGATGTTGCAATGGTTTTGTCACCATGCAACATTGGGATCATCACCAACTCACTACTCTTTGTTCAGTCAGTTAACTGAAGACTAGTTGACTAGTTAACTCAGCTATGTGGCAGTTCACTCCCGTAACTGCCTGATAGACTAGACTAGGTGGCAGTATACTCTTGTAACTGTTGGTGTGTGTCCAAATCACTCTACACCACCACTATGGCTCATTATTTACTCATGTCTCTTATATCTATTGTAAATTATTCACTCTTTGTGTGTGGAAAACGGTTAATGAGAATTATTTCCATTATTTCTCTCCTTCTTCTACTTTTTCCAATTCTCTCTGCAAATGTGTGTATCATTGTTTAGCTAGATATATTATGTGCAGGTTCGACACATTTACATGGTATCAGAGTCGACGAACTTCTAAGAAAATGCTACACCAATTTTTTTTGCAGGTACTAAAGATTGAAGACAACAAAAAGATGGATTATTTTCCGGAAATACTTCTCATGCCTCACAACTATTTGGAATGGAAGGCGGAAATTTATCTTCTGCTAAGATGCAAAGGCTTATACCAAATAACCATGGAAACGGAAGTAGAGCCTGATTCTGTCGATGATAAAAATGGCTTTCTCAATAGACAAGATATGGCCATAGGATGTATCCTCTATTTTATTTCTCCCAAAATTCTCTATCAAGTATATGATGACTCACAAGAATTCAATCCAAATGATTTATGGAGCAAATTGGAGGTTTTATTTGGGAATAAAGAAGAATGCATGCAAAATGTTGACAAGATAGAGAACATAGAAAAGCCATTGGAAGATAAATCATCTCAGTTTGAAGATCCTTCTATACAAGTATCTATAAAAAATTGTATTCAATTAATTGAAGATGATGTATACTCCATTTAAGATTTTTTTTCTAAAATTCACGTGGAAGATATATGGCATGCATCTCAGGAGTCACATGTAGACACTTTTTCATGCACCATGCATGCATCTCAGGAGTCAAAAAAGGAGCCGCACACATTAGACGCCATTCTCATATTTTATTATCACAATTTGCAGAAACAAATTGAATATTTGAATTCCTCTTAGGAAAATATCCAATTAAATTTTTTTTTTGTCTAAAACAGAGTCTGGAAAGTGAAGTTATGATCGTTTTAAAATCAACAAAATTTCAACATTTTTCTGGAAACGGCCGCACAGTTTTCAAAATTTTATCCAAAATTTATTTGGATATTATTCATTACAAGAAGATAAAGTGGATATGTGTGGAAATATCAATGATGCATATACTTCATCAAATCCATGCTGAAATCTACATCTTCAACAAAATCTTCAAAGAGCACAAACTTGCACAGTTGCGAGGTCTTCTTGGAGTGAAGGACATGGTTGCTTAGCAACTGCCTTTTGTTCCTTATCATTTTTAATTTTATGCATTATAAATTGAGGGGGGGGTTTGTTCCCATGAGGTTTTCCCTCTTTCCTCTTTTAGTTCAGTGTATCTTTTGTATTTGGGTACCTAACATGGCCTCGTAGTTGGGACCCATTCTTTATTTTCACCATAGTGATGTTCATGGGGGGTGTTGGAGTTACTTCACACACACCTAGGATTTATTTTTCCTAAGGTTATTCCTTGTTTATTAGTCATAATTAGTCATTATCCAGTCTCATATATTTTAGCGGAGAATATTGCACCTGGAGAATATTCTCTTTCAATTGACACTTCAGTTTGACTAGCTGAGTTGAGTTTAGATGTTGCATTGGTTTTGTCACCATGAAACATTGGGATCATTACCAACTCACTACTCTTTGTTCAGTCAGGTAACTAAAGACTAGTTGACTAGTTAACTCATCTAGGTGGCAGTTACGAAGCTAGATGGCAGTTCACTCCTGTAACTACCTGAGAGACTAGACTAGGTGGCAGTTTACTCTTGTAATTGTTGGGGTGTATCCAGATCACTCTAGACCACCACTATGGCTCATTAGTTACTCATGCATCCTATATCTATTGTAAATTATTCACTCTTTATGTGTAGAAAACGGTTAATGAGAATTATTTCCATTCTTTCTCTCCTTCTTCTTTTTCCAATTCTCTCTACAAATGTGTGTATCATTGTTTAGCTAGATCTATTCTGTGCAGGTTCAACACATTTACAGATTTCAACAAAATTCAAGTCACCTTATTTTAGTGACTTATGAATAGATTTATGATTATGATGGTGTTCACATAATAAATGATTTATTTTGTGATTTTTTTTGTTTCCAATAATGTTATGCAAATCGATTTTTTTAAGTTATAAATTTTGAATGTTTCTCTATATAAAAAAATAGAGTGTTTTTATTATAATTTTGATGTTCTTTGAAAATGTGCAAGTTATTATATGTTATTACTTCTTTTACTTTTATCAACTCATTTCTGATAAAATTTGTTCCCAAATTTAATAGAAATTTTACTAGAAGTTATATTTTTTATTAATAAATTTCCAAAACAAAAATAATTCGAAATAGAACTTTATATTATCCCTAAAAAATAAATTGACTAAAAATATTAAATTTGTCTACTTAATCACTCCTTAAATTGCAATCTTAGTGATGTTTAAAATGCAATCTTACCAATTTAGAAATGCAATCGAGAATTACAAAATTATGATAACAACTCCAATGATGAATCATTGAGAGATTCGGATTTTTGTTTTTACAAATTATTCAAAAACTAAAAATTATGCTCGACCAAAAGTGAAAAAACTATGTTGGTTGTTTACGAGATTCTAATAAAGTCAAGGAATTTTAATTAACCTTTAGAGGAGATATCTATAGCTATGAATTCTTTGTATTAACTTCTGGAACCAACGAGAAAGGATGGGGGATCCCTATGAATGCTTTGTATTGACTTCTGAAATAAGCTAGAATGCATGGATGATGCCTCCAGAGTCTAGATTGGAGGTTCAGATGGCTAGCATGATGATTTGATAAGTTGAGAATAAAGGATATTGTTATGTTATTGTTGGTGTACTTATCTAAAAAAATATCGCACTTTTCCACATTGTCGTTACACCAAGATTTCAAAACAAAATTTGATATGTAATGATATACACATAAGATTCAGAACATCAATAATATTTTAAATGAATATGCAAATTTGGTAAAAAAAACACATGGTTTTTTAATTCCTCTTAATTTTTAACAAATCGTAGATTATAAAAAAATCAAATATTTTTCCAAGGAAACTCTTGTGGGATCCTCTCTTCTTTGAAATATCTGGAAGGAGGGTGGCTCAACCATTTTCCATAATAGAAACTTGAATATTTACCAACCATATTAGTGACCCAAATGTCTCTAGTTCCAATAGGTTTGCACATGGGATTTTTAATTCCTCTTAATTCTAAACAAATACAAGATTAAGGAAAATCTATAATACTTTTCCATGTAAAACCTTATGGGATCCCCCTCTTCCAAAAAATATTTGGAATGGGGGTGGCTCATCTATGAGCCATAATAGTATCTACTAACCTCGAGGTTCTCAACTAAATTTTAAGCTACAACCTATGGCCTCCCCATCGGAAATGTGCCTTAAGTTGATGGTTTATCCAATTGAACTAACCCTTGGAGCTAATAAATCTATACTATAATGTTACATATTTCATATTTCAATTTGTAATATAACATATAAACATGTGTTCATGATGTGGCTTTTATTTGTAGTAAATCTTGATAAATAAAAGATAAAACATAGCCCTTGAGAGTAAAAAATAATAAAATGGATTCAGACAATAAATAACACAAGAATATAGAGCGAAAACCATTAAGGTAGGGTATGTGACCATTAGTTAATCATTATGGAAGAAATCATTCCACAAACCATGATTTCTACAAACAAATACTCAATATATCTCCAATACAATGATACTCATGTGTATATATACTTTCTCATGAATATTGCTTGAGATATAAGCCAACTAGTGCTTATTATTAAATTATTCATTATAACTACCTAGTGGGTGTATTTATTACCCACCAACTACCAATGTACTTAATCCATTATTATGGCCACATTAGATTCACTATCTCACTTGAATACCCCATATTATCTTCCTTAGGTACATCACATTTCATCCCCTTTCACATGTTACATCCTTGAAACATAAGTGGAATCCATATAATATGATTTATTAAGTAATATATTCAAATTGTACCAAGCATGAGCATCCATTCATCCTAGTTAAATAAGGATATGGGGTTCAACTATGACCTATCCACTTCGATTTAGATTTTGTTTTCTCCTTTGGTTCCTTGTTGTGGTTGTGTGATGTAGGCTCAATACTCACATTATGAGCGCATGTATTACTAAAATATCCTTTACTTTCTGTATACATGAATCTTAAGCACATACTCTCCTTTAATGCTTGGCATCTTGTGCAAAAACATGTAACTGGTCCAATTTTCCTTGTTTACAAAATATTTCTATTTTACTAAATGATAGATGGTTTTCTTCCTATGTTTATTATGTAATGACTAGAAACCAACTTACATGATCTACATAAATGGTATTACATAAAAATTCAACACTTACTTATCAAGGTGAAGTTCTGATTCAAAAAGTAAAAGCTATGCTCCATGACTGATATTTCAGAGAACCACAACTATGATACAAGGGATCTTGTAATGTTATACAATCTATATGTAACACCCCAGTTTTAACCCTTATGCACTATAGTGTATTATGTAATTGTGACTTAGGCTGGTGAGTTTGTAAACTTGAAAAGGGGCCAGAGTGCCTAGGAAATGTAATACTTCATACATTATTAAAATACATTGTTGGCTACAAGACAGACAAGGACAAAAGAGATAGGGGGTTATGATTCCACGAGAGAGGGGATTAAGGGGATAAGTCTTTTTATTATATTTTATTTACCCATAATTGATTTTATGGAGAAAAGGGGTTACATGAGATTTTTGGGAGGAAGACCATGTGGTTATTTCTTTCATGTAATTATATAAACATCCCTTGTGGGATTTTTTCGGTTATTCTTCTTCTTCTTCTTCACTCACCCACTTGTTGTTCTAGGTTCACATGTTCTTATTCATTCACTCTTACACCATCCTCACTCTTGTTGAATTCGTGTGTTATTGGGGGAAACATGGAAACGAATGGTTTGAGGATGATATCCATTGTTGGATGGTTGTAATAAATTATTGATCATTCCAGGAGGGAATGGATGCTTTTGTGGATGAGATTGATGGCAGTTTGGAAAGAACTGTACACAGCTGAGAATCCTTGGAGTTTCTAGTAGGTATATTTACTAACTAGTAGCACTCGAGCCATGGAGATAAATGTAACAGAATGAGGGATGGACATGGAAGAGAAATGTGTTCATGTATTTGTGTTGTGCAGGATGAGGGGGAAAGAGAGCTAGAAATACATATATTTTGTGTGGTTGGGAAACCTGAGAGCTAGTTAGCCAACTGTTGTTTGTTTTAGATTTGGCCTAGGATCCATCCTTGTGGATTAGTAGACCTGGCTCAAGAGTTCCTACTGTTGAGAGTAAAATAATAGCAGTTTCTATGGTTGGGAGGAGCATCCTTAGTCTGCAGCTAGTTGGTGAATGTTTTCTTGAAAAAATAAGTGCTCTCTATGTTTTATGTATAATGTATATTCTGTTATGTATTTAATTGTCTTTGAGATATGTATTTATAATGCGAATGCATGTTGGTTATTTACTTTTCATGGAACGTTTTATATTTATTTTATGGTGTAGCATGGATCTTGATCAATGCATGTGAGTCTTTCATGCTTAATTTTCGGATTAAATGTTGTTATAATTCGAAATCGGTTTAGAATAGGGTTTTTGGAGTAGCATGGCCACCCTGTGGATGGTTGGGTACATTACAGATTGGTACATGCCCATCTTTTGGGTGATTGGGTACATTACATAATGGTATTGGAGCTTTTGGTTGAAACACTGGACTAGTATGGGCTAGAACAAGTTCATATTTGAGACATTCAATTTCATAGATTTTAAACTATGTGAATTTGGGGAAAAACATAAATACTAGAGAGAAATATCCCCAATTTCGAGGGAAAATTCGAGTTGAAATAATTTAGGATTGTATGATCAGTTTAAAGGGTTCGATCTGAAGAGTTCTAGATTCGAGTTCAACTTGGAAGGTTAAAGGTTAATTTTTTTAATGGTCGGTGTAGTGGAAGGTGCAGAGGAATCCAATATAAACCTAATTCTCGGGAGAGGAAACGTATTAGGTTACACCATTTCATAGCACGTAGCATTAAGACCTTTAGAAAGGTTGTAGGAAATCTCAAGAGAGATAATGTTGCAGGAGTCATGTAGAATCCAAATCTTTGTCCAGATAGATCCTTGCAAAGGATCATGGAATTGTGATAGTTCCCATTTGAATTTGGGAGTGATCGCAAACATTGAATCAAGGAATTTTGAATTGTTAGATTGAAATTCAGGTGGAAAAGGACCACCGGATAGAGGTGAAAGTAGGGGTTGGGTGGGATTAAATCCAAACCATCAAATCAAGTCGGTCTATCATTTGCCATCGATCAAAGCCAAGCCAAATATGGAAGCTCTAGAACTTTTCCACTTCGATGATTGTGAGAGGCATGAAGAAGCAAGATATTTCGAAGGTCGAAGTCGCAAAGTCTCGTCAGTCATCTGATCTGATAGGAATTTCAGGTGAAATGTCATTCATTGGTGAAGGTCATCTAGCGTTGACCACTTCAGGACGTTTAACTCTGGGAGAATCAAACCTTTTCAGAACTATTATAACCTCGATTCCCAGAGTGTCGAATTATCGAATTCTCATCGACCGTTAGATTGAGGGAAGGACTTCAGGAGAAATTTCAGTTGTTATAATGGAATTATTAGGATAGAGAAGTTTTGGGAGGCCGAAACTTCACCACTTCGGTGAATACTAGAGTCTAGGAAAAGACTCGAAGTATTGAAGCTGCAAAGTTTCAAAGCTTCGAAGTGCTAAAGCCACAAAGTGCAAAGTTGTAGTTGCAAGATTATGTAGGTTGTTAGATCTGGAGTGGATGAACATGGACCGTTTGTTTGGCAGATGATGTGCCTTATGCCAAGTGGCAGGGGTGTCATATGGGGGCACGTGTCACATGAATTCAATGCCTTTTGGACCCCAACTTGTTCATTTTTTAGTGACACATGGCACACAATCCATGGATCCACGTCACCATAGGTGACATCAACATTCCATGTCATCTCTGTGAGTATGGCCTCCAGGGGTGTCCAACGTTTCTACCATTTAAAGTGTTGAAGACTGAAGTTGTGAATTCATGCACATCTTCGATCTAACATCCCTTTGGGACCTTTCTCAACCATTAAATCAAGCAGTGGAAGGATGGAATAAACACTTTGACATATATCACTCTAGGGAAGTCAAACGACTAAAGAGTTGAAATGTCCCAAAGTCCTGGAGCACCAAAGTCCCGAAATGATTGAGGATTGTCCATCCCAACACTTAATTAATTCCTAGCCATTGGATTAAGCTAGTGGAAACAGAGGGGTTAACCGATGGTAAGTGGTCATCGTCACTTTATGACCTCTTCATCAGGTATAACTCTGGAGGAGTTGAGAAACTAGAGAGTTGAAATGTCTCGGAGTCCTGGAATAACAAATTCACATGGGTCGTTGATCTAATACCCTTTGGGATTACTCGTGACCATTCAATTAAATACTGGAAGGATAGGGTAAGCACTTTGGCAAGTAGAACTTCGAGGGAGTTTAATGACTTGATAAATGTAATGTCCTAGAGTCCCAGAGTGTCGAAGTTGTGAACTAATTAAGAACTGTGCATTCAAATGCATGATTAAGTCATGATAATTGATCTTGTTGAAGCCTCCATATGGGGCAGGACTGTCTAGTCAATGGGAGATTAAATATCGACTGTCTAATCTGCTAGTGGAGTTAATAGAAGGGTTCGATGAAGTTTACTCCTGCAAAAGTTGGAATATTGAAAAGGGAGAATAACCAAAGGTTAAAGTCTAGAGTAATTGGTCCCAAGCATCGGTCTCATGATAAGGTAAAAGGGTTGATTAAAGGCATGAAGATCCTAGAAGTAACTATTCCCTTGGACAGTCTGTTTGAACAAGCTCTTGTGTAGAATATTATAGAGGAAGGTGCTAAAGAGTGATTAAGCCCATGGTTTCAAGCCATGGTCACATGAAAAGTTCTTTGAAGTAAGAACCTATACAAAATTCTATTTATTTACTAGTTAAAGGAGTTGTGGAATATTTCAACAAGATCCTTTTGCAAAACAAAAGAGAAGGGGATGGAAGTGAATTTTTGGAAATCCATAAATTTCATCTCAGATATCCAATTAGGGAAATAGTACAGTCGTTGGAAAACTTATTCAGAGGAGAATTACTTGGAATTGTTCTAATTGGATAACTACGATACAATTATTCATGAACTAAGAAGAAAAATTATATGTAAATTTATTTGACAAATTTTTATGATATGTATAATTCCAACAAAATGGTTGCTTGCATATTTGGTAGGATTAGAGATTTAATTGGATCAATTCTAGTCTAGGATTGGATATCATAGTCATGGAATCGATAAAGAGCTTGTATAAGTTGGTTGAGGAAACAAAGAACTACAGGGAAAGTAATGAAAAGTGGATAAAGAACTAAAGAATAGTGTGATGGCAGAAATACATTACAATATCTTTACGAGTGGGAAGGCACAGATTCAAGTGAGACCGGGACCAGAGTTTGAGAGAGTGCCATCTACAAAATAATAGTAACCTCTCATAGGTGTGCATAACCATGATCAGGATGAACTAATCATGGTTTCCAATCAAGTACACTGCAGATCCATGTCATAGAAATGTCTATATAAAGTGTAGCCATGAGCAATACACAACAAATCTACATCTCAAAAACATTTGATGATATTTAACTACAATATAATATGCATCTTTAAGAAGCATTGATGCTTGTGGCTGGAGATGATAACTTCATAGCTCGAGCAAAAAATTCAAGATCTTCAATAGCTCAGGTAGGAGTACAATAAGAGTGTATAACTCACTACTCTTAGGTCTTCAACATGTCATTGGTAAATACTAGATGATATTAATCATCAAGAACAAAACTTCAATGATTTTGAATCTGAACTTGACTAGACTCTCGGGATGTCCGACTCATGAAATTCAAGAGAAAAATTATAGAATGGTTGAGTGAGGATATATAAAACTTCCATTGGACAAAAGAACAAGAAATGATGAGACGTAGGCAGCATAATATTGACATAAGTCTGTGATACATGAGGCACCGCAAACTCTCCATATGTTTGGAAGAGTAACCAAATGGAGGAGGACACAAGTTTGTGTAGCGAGAACAACTTCCTAAGGTCATACTAGATCCCGATGCTTGGCGAACAAAAAGAAGGAAGTTATGTGTCCAAGGGTGACTATCTTGTTTTCGAACAAAAGAGGATGTATATCCTGTCCCCTCTTTTTGGAATAATTGATTTTTTATCTTTTGCATATTTTTAACGATCTTGAAAAACAATAAAAGAATTCTACATTACAAGGGAGGAACGAGTGTCGCGAGCAAGAAAAATGGTTCCAAGTGCATGGAACATACTGATGTTCAGGGAAAGGAGACATGTGCAAGATAAGGAGACTCATGGAAAATTCCTCCATGGGTCAAGGTGTCAGATCACAAGGGAAAAAGTGTTGCAAGGAATGCATTTGAGGAATTCTTTGAAGGTTCAGTTGATAGACACATGGATCTGGCATTAGGCCAAAGATGGAAGGATGAGACATGCGATATGATTAATAATGATATGATAAGACTCCTTCGATGTCAATGTTTACAAGGCTAGAGAAGGTAAGCTTAGTGTTTTTTTCACATTTAGAGAGTCAAAAAAAATGCTAAACAAGACCTCAGGGAGTTCTTGTTTCGAAACTAGTCTAATCGGTTCAAAAAAGGGTTAAAATTATACCGAAAGGATGTCTCTTCAAAACAATTTCAATGAGTGTGATTGAGACAATATCACTCTGCGATATTCTAAATGTTAAGGAGTCACAAAAGAGCTTAACTATGGACTCACAACCTTTTTCTAAGTTTAGTTTCCTTGGCCCAAAAAAGTATAAAATATAACTTAGGAGAACTCTCCCGGCGAGAAAAGTCTCCTGAGGCATACTTTTTTCCTGGATAATCTATTGGTCAGAAAAATGATTAAACTTATGCCAAATAGATGTTCTTTCTCGACCAATTAATGAGTGTAAAGGAACAAGATCACTCGAGAATCTTTTCATATTTAGGGAGTCTGAAAACAACTTAACTATGAACTCCAAGGGGGTTCCTCTTTCGTAAGTAATCTCGAAGGATCGAAAAAGAGATAAACCAAAACCAAGGAGAATGTTACTTTTTCAAAAATTTAGTCCCTCAGTCTCGAAAAAGGGTTAAACTTACGCCTAAGAATACTCTCCTAGAGAACCAAAGTTCTTAGTGAATACCTTTATTTGTAAAATTAACCATCCAAACCGAAGAAGGAGTAAACTACCGTCGAACAGATGTGCCTTCAAATTTGAGTTTGGTGAGCATGAAGAGAAATGATATCGCTCATAAATATTTTCATTTTTAGAGAGTATGAAAAGGGATTAAAGAAGACTCTAGGGGGGCTTCTTCTCAAGTAATCCAGACGAGATTGAAAAGAATAAATAAAATCTCATTGGATGTTTCTTTCAAAATTTAAATGATCTCGAAAGACAACAAACTATGCTCATGGGGTGTCCCTCGGGTAAGAGCCAAAAAAGATGGAGAAGAATGAGGCTTCAAAATACGATCATGGGAGGAATAAAAGAACTCCCATGCCTATGGAGAAAAATCATGGCATGGACACCAAAATGAAGCAAAGGATCTACTTAGGGAATCCATGTAGAGGAAGGATCCACCACATAAAGTATGGCGCATTGATTAACAAGAAAGGTTAGTGTCACAATTTAGTGGAGTTGATCATAAGGCCAAAAGAACCAGGAAACGAACAATGAAAAAATTAAAGTAGGGAAAAATCTAACATATATGTCAATTTTGAAGTCAATACATGTCAGAATGGATCGATATGATGAAAAAAATCAAACAAAAATGTCTCCAAGATTCTTCATATAAATCCAATAACACTCATCCAGAAGTTAATAAATCCAATATAGAGAAAAATTTTGGAAAATAAGAGGTTCTACTGAATACAAAACTTGAAAACAACAAACTTGGACTATAAAATATGGTACAAGACAACTCATATCCTTATAGATCATGCATAGTATTGGTTTAGGTAGAGCCCACTGCTAGGCTCTAACCAAGAGTCTCTTCGATATTAAACCTGGAAAGTCTCCCAAAAGGGAAGAAAACACAAACCACGGTGCAATTATTTTTTCGGTATAGAAACCATAGTCATGGATTCAATGATAACCTCATCTAAAGGAAATTCAAAATCTGAGAAATAACGTGAATGAGGAGGGTCGACAGTCCCAAAGGGAGAATAAAACTGACCATATTCCATATGATGATGAAGGTTATGTCTAGGACTGGTTGAGTCTATCAACGCAGAATCATAAGCACGAGGGCTTGAGGATCTACAAACAACGATAGACTCGAAAGGAAACTCAATATCACTCAGAAAAAAGGGGGGAAGAAAGGGCTCCCATTCCCCCATTGGATAAACCAATGGATCAATTGTTGATATTGAGTCTCAAGAAGGAAAACATGAGTGAACAAGTTCTTTCTCAGGAGAAATTGAACACCGAGGATAATATGCCACATAATTTACCTGTGGCGACGTAGATTCTACATGAATACTAGGAACATATAAAGGGGCATCCAGAATTAACGTTGAATTAGGATGGTGATTATCATATGTTAGTTGGTCGATAGTGACAATGCTTCCATTTTGAGGGAAATGTATCACTTGGAAGAGCGTGGAAACCATAGTGCTCATAACATATACATAATCACGCATGAGATGCATATTGAATCTAACAGGTCTTGCACCACTATAAAATTGACAAGGACAATCTTCCCACCTAATGAGATAGGAAACTGAGGAAGAATCCACAAATATTCACTAGGATGTCTGTCAAAATCAAACATCTCATGTGAAGCAGTCACAAGCTCAGGAGAACCCAAATCTTGCCAAGCCGAGGAGGATAAAATACTTGTGGAGGATCCTTCATTTACAATACATCGGTAAATGTTTTTGAATTAACTTCAACCCTTATTTGAAAGGGTTCAAAAGAAGGAAGACAAGGCTCAAAAAGGTCAATCCAATCAAATGAAACCATCCTAGGACATGGACGGGGTGTTCTCTAAGTGAGCAGAATTCCCCCTTGTTCTAGAAGTGATCAACTAGAAATGATAAAAACATATTTGGTAGACACATCACTCCCCATCAGAATATTGGGATCAAACAAATATTGCATAGACATGACCACTTTAGTAGACTCGACACTCTCCAAGAGAAGAGTATGATTAGTCAAATATTGCATCGGTGTGACCACTTTGGTAGACTCTAAACTCTCGAAGAGAAGAGTGGGATCATTCGAAGATTGCATTTGTGTGACCACTTCCTCAACCACCAGTTCAATAGGTTGTGAGACAACATGGTATGAAGGTGCATCACCCCCCAAAAACGGTTTGGTATTAACCGAAGTTTGTATCGGTGTGACCACTTTGGTAGACTCAACACTCTCCAATAGAAGAGTGGGATCAGTCGAAGATTGCATCGACATGACCACTTCATCAACCAAAGGATGAAGAAACTATGAGGATACCTCAAAATACTGAGAACAAAAAGATATTATAGACAAGGACCACAATCTTCATGCCTCTAGAAGGCCAAGGCATAAATGAGTAAGGTGATCTCCCTTGCAAAGATTACAAGGGAACCTAGGTTTACGTCCTATCCATCTAGGTTTATCAACATAATCAATTCCCCTAGCATGACTATCAGTGGTTTGTTTCACATCTCCATCATGACTTTCATAGGTTGGTGATTGGTCGAGAACATGACTCGCATAGGCTACAAACCTATCGCCAGTATGACTATCAGTGACTGGATGTTTTCCCCTAGCATGAATTGCAGAGGTTGGGTGTTGGTCTTTAAAATGACTTGCAGAGGTTGAGAACCTATCTCCAACATGACTCACATATTTTGGTGATTTCTTCTTCCTATTCTTCTCTTTCTATTTTGTTTAGACTTCTGGTTACTAGTAGCTATACTTTCACAAGATAAGGTAGAAGGAGGAGGAGAAGAATTTGTTGATGAAGGGAAATCAACATGATTCCCATCACATAAGTTGCTTAATTGAGAAGCGTCAAGAGAATATGAGACATTTGGAATGGTACCCA
Organism: Picea glauca; assembly: GCA_000966675.3. Lineage (NCBI taxonomy): Eukaryota > Viridiplantae > Streptophyta > Pinopsida > Pinales > Pinaceae > Picea > Picea glauca. The sequence continues at coordinate 920,556 of JZKD02S1642911.1, forward strand.
ACTATTATAGCCCTAAAATTCCCTTCCTATGCATACATGGCATTGGCCATTCTACTTGCACAATTTTCCAAATTACGGTTGAGGATATCTCTTTAAAAAACCATTTTTTGGAGCATGTACTCACCCTGTTGCACTACTTCCCGCGTACAAATGTATGTTGCATACTATACAACTCGTGTGCATATGCATGTTGCATGCTAAAAAACCCACGTTTACCTCCAAAAGTTGCAAAAAAATAAAAAGTTGCAAGGAATTCGACGAAGTTTATGGGCTATTGAGGGTTTCCTAACTATTTTACCCGTTGTGGCCCATCCCCAAACCGAATAACTGTATTTTTTTCATATAAAAATAGGTCTTGAGGTCTCATCCAACATTAAGAAAGAGAACAAGGAAACTTTTCCAAAATCCCTTCCCCTTCTAGCCCAATCTTTGCAACCATTTCTAAGATTTTGCCTCAGCATTCCCCTTCAGCCCTTTCTCTTTATGAAATCCCTTCCCTTTTACCAAAGATATCAATTTACTATGAGATAAAACACAAGAATGATGCACTTGGAGCAATAATAAGAGGAGCCCAGACCTGGTTCATAGAGCATCTGCCAATGAGAAGGTTGTAATCTTGTAATCTTGAGTTTGAATAAAAGAGGTCTTTTCATGTCCCAATACATTGCGTATTTATATATTTATTGATTAATGCATTTTTTTTATACCTGAACGCTAACATTTATAAGTAGATTTTTTATATTTGTAGTATTGTTTGTCTCATTGTTCTTGCAGGTCACCTTTGAGAGGAGACCTGCAGCTTGGGAGGCTACAAAGTTGAAGGAAGTATACATTAGATGTTAAGGCCTAAGGTACACTTACCGATATTCCTTCTTCTCTTTTGTCTTTATATTCAAATATTTTTGGGTAGTTTAGGATCAAGATTCTCTTTTAATGGAAGTCAGTGCTCTGCCTATATTCCGACCCAGTATGGTAATAGGGAGATTTTTCCTGCTAGCATAATTTGTGACTCCACCGGGGAGTCTCTCTAGTGTATTAGTGGGAGATCTTGGTTAGATTTGATTTTCAGTTTCCTTCTTATTTTTCTAAGTGTCCTGAGTCAGTTTGGGTCTCTAGTCACCTTCCAAGTGCCTACCAACTTCCCTTTCCCAAGTTGTCTTTCCAAACTTTTTCTATTTTTGAAACTTTAAAGAGGTGTACGTTCCATGTTCTCTATACAACACGCGTACATATGTGGTCTGCATTAGATACAATCCTCATACATATGCAGTTTGGCTATGCACAACACGCGTCTATGTTTTTTTGGAGAATTTTTCAAAATATTTTCCTTTCCTGTAGGAAACTCGTGGTTCCCAGGTATTCCAGAGTTCCAAAAACCTCTATTGTTTAGGATTGACACAGTTTGCAGGCTCAAATTGTTTATGAAATAAAAAAATAAATCCTCTTGTCTCTCTGTGTTTACTGGATTTTTTGGCCATGAATCGTGTATTCTGCAGTTTCTTTTAGCATATTTTGTTAGTTATGCATTGATTGGAAGAAAATAAAAAATAAAAACCTAGTTTTTATGTCTCTTTATTTCTTTGCATTTGCTTTGCATTGTCATTTGAAAAAGAAAACGAAATTAGCATAGTGTTGTGTTTTCTTCTCATATTGAAAGTGTTTCAAAAAGAATGTAAGAAATAAAATCCTTTCATTTTCTCTTTTGTTTCACTTGAAATTTGCATTGTGCATTTTGCACTAAAAGGAGAAAAGATTGCATCTTTATGTTTGAAGGATTGTTCATTCTATTTTCTTGAAACTCTTTTTCATTTCTAGAATTAGTGTAAAGTTTTCTTTTCCAGCATTATAATTAGTTTCTTTTTGTAAGAGTCTCAAACAACATAAGTTGCACTTCCGTTCCTTGAGTAAGAAAATCCAATAAAACGAACGCACTAATCTAAAATATATTAGTAACACTTTTTCTAGGGTTCACCAATATCTTAGTCGAGGTCCTTGGATTAGGTGTGGAGAGATAAACTATCCAAGGCCAACCAAAACTTAACTTAGGTGTATGTTCTAGGGTGTAAAAAATCCACTTTGTAATTACTCAATTTGACAATCTCCTCTCACATAGGAGTCAAACATGAGGCCACTTGGAGGATGATGATGGATATATCCACTTCTAATCTCAACAAATCATTTGGGAGAGTGTTTATTGGGGGTGAATCATGTAGAATTACTAGCCTGACTTGTGTCAGACCTCTGAGACACTTGGATCCATCCAAGCAAGTATAAGAGTGATTATGTCCCTATTGTGTTTCAGGCCTTAGAAGGATCTTTGGGCTTAGTTACCCTGCCCATAGACTCTCTATTTTTTTGATTGTACCCCCTTGATTGTTGATTACAAGTTGGTGGCCTAGTTTCCATTATATAGTTTGATACACAAGTGACTACGAGGGGTGTATCACAGTACCTGAGGCAGACTCGATATTCTCTTGGAGACAGCTGAAGGGATCATCGGTTGGAGGTTTGGATAACTACTTCTCTTGGCAATTCATTTTCCTTTTTGAATGATTTCGATGATCATGACTTCATCTCGCTGGGTTGGAAGCATTCAGAAGGGTCATTTGTTTGGCTTGTATCCTTTTAGGATTTTCTTCTTAGTGGTGTGCTCTTTGCTCCCTAGTTTTCCATAGAGAATTAGTCATTCATTTATTTGGGTCTCTGAGGTAAGGTGGTAGACCGCCTACTGTGTCAGTCATGAGGAATTTTAGGTATTCCTCTTAGAAACATGGAGCTGCCTCTTTATAGGCATTGTTTTTATACCATTGGTTAACCAGAGTTACTGTTTGACACTATTACGGACTTGAACGATCCCGCAAGGGAATAACCTATGCATAAGATATTGATGGAAAAAGTTCTTGACGATACCAACCAGGAAACCCCTTCGCAAGGGTATTCTTGTGCTTTTCCTTTCTTCAGAAACGTTGGTGTCCCTTTGATGGCCACCTTGAACATTCCTAGGTTGAATGTGGGAGTACAGGTTTCATTGGGTATTATTCCAAATATCCTGAATTCTCTTGATTCTTATTATTTAATCACCTTTTGTCATGGGAATCATGTTGATGTTCCTTTGTCAACAAAATCTTCTCCTCCTTCTTCTACCTTCTCTGGTGAAAGTATATCTACTAGTAATAGGAAGTCTAAACAAAATAGAAAGAGGAATAATGGGAAGAAGAAATCACCAACCTCTATGAGTCATGTTGGAGATAGGTCGTTAACCTATGCAAGTCATGTTGAATACTAGAACCCTGCCTGCGCAAGTCATGCTGGGGGCAAGAACCCAACCTCTGTAATTCATGCTAGCGGGGGATTCCAGTCACTACTAGTCATACTAGAAATAGGTCTATAGCCTTTGAGAGTCATGTTATCAACCACCACCTAGCCTTTGCAAATCATGTTGTGGGAAAACAACCAACCTATGCTAGTCATGTTGGATAGTTGTCAACAACCTCTCCAAGTCATGTTGGGACAAATCACCCAACCTATGTAATTCATGCTGGGGGAAATAGTCCAGTCACTGCTAGTCATACTGGAAATAGGTATGTAGCCTCTGAGAGTCATTTTATCAACCAATCACCAACCTATGCAAGTCATGCTGGAGATGTGCAACCAAACACAACAATTCATGTTGGGGGAACAAGTCTTGTCAATGAGAATCATATGAGTGATATGTCAACAACCTCTGCTAGTCATGCTGAGGACAAGCAACCAGCTAGTGCTAGTCATGTTGGAGGCTTTGATTCTATTGAGAAAACCATACAGATAGGATGTAAGCCTAGGTTCCCTTTTAATATTTTCAAGGGAGATCACCTTACTCATTTATTCCCTACCTTCCAGAGGCATGAGGATTGTAGTCCATGTATGTAAGCTCTTGTGATTTTGAGTCTTCTGAGGTTTCCTCACAACCTATTCAGCCATTGGTTGATCAAGTGGTCATTTCGATGTAGTCTTTGGTCGAACCCACTCTTCTCTTGGAGAGTGTTGAGTCTACAAAAGTGGTCACACCGATGCAATCTTTGGTTGACCCCACTCTTATATTGGAGAGTGTCGATTCTACCAAAGTGGTCACACCGATGCAACATTCAATTGACCCCACTCTTCTGATGGGGAGTGATGTGTCTACCAACTATGTTTTTAGCATTTCTAGTTCAATGCTTTCAGAAAAAGGGAGCATTCCACTCACTTCAATCA
>JZKD02S1642911.1:924810-956714 GCA_000966675.3 Picea glauca
TTCATGTCCTAGGATGGTTTCCTTTGATTGGAATGTCCTTGTTGAGACTCGTCTTCCTTCTTATGCACCCTTTCAAATAAGGATTGAAGTTAATTCAAAAAACATTTACTGGTGTATTGTAGATGAAGGATCCTTTGCAAGTATTTTATCCTCCTCGACTTGGAAAGCTTTGGGTTCTCCTCATCTTGTGTCTAATTCACATGAGTTGGATTTTGATAAACATCCTACTGACTATTTGGGGATTCTTCCTCAATTTCCTAGCTCGTTAGGTGGAAAGAATGTCCTTGTTGACGTTATAGTGGTGCAAGGATCGTTATATTTCAATATGCTTCTTGACCGTGATTATGTGTATGCTATGAACATTGTGGTTTATATGCTCTTTTGAGTGATGCATTTCCCTCACAATGGAAGCATTGTCATTATTGACTAGTTGGCATCTAATAATCACCATCCTAATTCAACATTATTTAAGGTTTCCCCTTTATATGTTCCTAGTGTTCATGTAGACTCTACCCCACCACAGGTTAATTATGTGGTGTTTTATCCTCGATGTTCAATTTCTCCTGAGAAGGAAACTATTCAATCATGTTTTCCTTCTCAATACATGGTATCGACAAATGATCAGTTTTATTATCCAACAGGGGCATGGGATACCTTACTTCCCCCTCTTGGTCTGAGTGATCTTTAGTCTCTTTTTGAGTCTGATCTCACTGTTTGTAGATCCTCAAGTCCTCATGCTTGTGATTATTCGTTGATAGACTCTACCAGTCCTACCCATAACATTCATCATCATATGGAATATGATTAATTATCTTTTCCCTTTGGGGATGTCGACCCGCCTCGTTCGTATGATTTCTCAGATTTTGAATTTTCTTCAGATGAGGATATCCTTGAAGCCATGACTATAGTTTCTATATCGTGGGAATATTTACACCATGGTTTGTTTTTTCTTCACTTTTGGGAGACTTCCTAAGTTGACTATCAAAGAGACTCTTGGTCAGATCCTAGCAGCGGGATCTACTTGAACCAGTACTATGCATGACCCATAAGGTTATGTGGTGCATTGTATCATATTATACTATCCAAGTTTGTTGTTTTCAAGTTTTGTATTCAGTATAACCTCTTATTTTCCAAATTTTTCATCTATATTGGATCTATTAACTTCTGGATGAGTGTTATTGGCCTTATATGTAGGATCTTGGAGATATTTTTCTTTGAATTTTGTTCATCGTATCAATCTTTTCTGATAGGTATTGACCTCGAAAATGGCATATAGGTTATATTTTTCCCTACTTGCATTTTTTCATTATCCATTTCCTGGTTCTTTTGACCTTAGGATTGACCCCACTGAATTGTGACACTAACCTTCCTTGCTGATAAGTGTGTTTTACTTTAGGTTGTAGAGCCTTCCTCTACATGGATTCCCTTGGTATATCCTTTGCTTCATTTTGGTGTCCATGATGTGAGTTTTCTCCATATGCTTGGGATTCCTTGTTAGTCCCACCATGATTCCTATTGAAGCCTCATTCTTATTTCTAGTCATCATTCTTGGAATTACTCCTTATTGAGCACAGTTTGATGTCTTTCAAGCTCGCTTAAACTTTTAAAACAACATCCAACAAGACTGTATCTATTACTTGACAAAATTATCCCCCCTGGAGTCTTCTTTACGCTGTTTCAGACTCTCAAAATTTGAAAATATTGTCGAGTGATCTTATTTCCCTTCACGCTCACCAAACTGAAATTTGAAGGAACATCCGTCTGACAGTAGTTTACCCCTTTTTCGGTTTAGATGGATAATTTTATGAATAAAGGTATTCCCTAGGAACTTCGGTTCACTAGGAGAGTATTCTCAGGAATAAGTTTAACCCTTTTTCGAGCCTAAGGGACTCAATTTTCAAAAACGGGACATTCTCCTTGGTTTTGATTTATCTCTTTTTTAGGCCTTGGAGATTACTTATGAAAAAGGAACCCCCTTGGAGTCTAAGCTCTTTTCAGACTCCCTAAATATGAAAACATCATTGAGTGACCTTGCTTCTTTGACACTCGTTAGTTGGTCCAGAAAGGACATCTATTCGGCATGAGTTTAACCCTTTTTCTAGCCAATAGATTATTCTGGAAAAAGGTATGCCTCGGGAGACTTGTCTCACCTGGAGAGTTATCCTCATCTATATTTTATACTTTTTTGGGATAAGTAGAATAAAATTAGAAAAAGGTTGTGAGTCCATAGTTAAGCTCTTTTCATACTCCTTAAAATTGAAAATATCGCCAAGTGATCTTGTCTCAATCGCACTTGTTAAAATGGTTTTAAAGAGACATCTTTTCAGTATAAGTTTACCCCTTTTTGAGTCGATTAGACTAATTGTGAAAAAGGAACTCCCTGGAGTCTTCTTTTGGCATTTTTTTAGACTCTCTAAAATGTGAAAAAACCATCGAGCTTACCTTCTTTGGGATCGTAAAGATTCACATGGAAGGATTATTGTTTTGTCATGCTTAATCACATCGCGGGTGTCATATTTTCATCTTTGGATTAATCTTTGATCTATGTTTCTCTCAACTAAACATTTAAAGCATTCCTCATATGCAAGCCTTGCAACACTTTTGTCCTTTTTGATCTGACACCTTGACCCATGGAGGAATTTTCCACGCGTGTCCTTATCCTGCACATGTCTCCTTGCCCTGAGCATTAATATGTTCCATGCACTTGGAACTAGTTTTCTTGCTTGAGACATGTGTTCCTCCTTTGTAACGTAGCATTATTTTATTATTTTTCAAGCTCATTAAAAATTTGAAAAAGAAAAAAAATCAAATATTCCAAAAAGAGGGGATGGGATATATCAATTGTTTTTCAGCAGCAAGATAGTCTCCCTTGGAAAAAGCACATCCTTCCATTTTTTTCTCCAAGCATTGGGATCTAGCATGACCTTAGGAAGTTGTTCTTTCTACATAGAGTTGTGTCCTCCTCCATTTGGTTATTCTTCCAAAGATATGGAGAGTTTGTGGTGCCTCCTGCATCATAGACTTATATCAATGTTACGTTGCCTAAGTCTGATCATTTTCGTGCTTTTGTCCAAGGGAAGTTTTATCCGACCTGAGTCAGATATTCTATAGCTTGTTTCTTGGCTTTCATGACTCAACCATTCCAAAAGTCCACTCAAGTCTAGATTCAAAATCGATTAATTTATATTCCTGATGATCGAGATCCTCTGGTAATTCCAAGACGACGTGTGAGAGACCTCAGAGTAGTGAGTCTTACACTCTTATTGTACTCCTAACTGAGGTATTGAATATATTGATTTTTTTGCTCGAGCTATGAAGTTCTCATCTCCAGCCATAGGCATCAATGCTTCTTGAAGATGCATATTATATTGTACTTGAATATCATCAAATGATTTTGAGATGTAGATCTGTTCTGTATTGCTCGCGAATACACTTTATATAGAAATTTATATGACATGGATATCTAGTTTACTTGATTGGTATCCATGATTAGTTCATCCTAAGCATGGATATGCCCACCTCAGAGAGATTATTATTGTTTTTAAAATAACGACCTCCCGAACTCTGGTCCTGGGCTCACTCAACTATGTGCCTTCCTACTAGTAAAGATATTGTAATCTATTTCGGCCATCAATTTTTCTTCCGAACTCACACATTAAGGGGTATATGTTATATCCCTAAAATTCCCTACCTATGCAAACATGGCATTGGCCTTTCTACTTGCACAATTTTCCAAATTACTACTGAATATCTCTCTTTAAAGAATCATTTTTTGGAGCATGTATGTGCCCCGATGCACTACTTCCCGCATACAAATGCATGTTTCATACTATACAACCCATGTACATACATAGGATACATGTTAAACAACCAGCGTTTAACTCCAAAAGTTGGAAAAAAATAAAAGTGGCAAGGAATTTGACGGATTTTACGGGATATTAAGGGTTTCCTAACTATTTTACCCATTGTAGCCCATCCCCAAACCAAATAACCATATTTTTTTCATATAAAATTAGGTCTTGGGGTCTCATTCCAACATCACGCAAGAGAAAAAATAAATTGTGCCAAAATTCATTCCCCTTCTATCCCAAGATTTGCAGCCCTTTATGAGATTTGGCCTCAGCATTCCCCTTCAGTCCTTTCTATTTATGAAATCCCTTCCTTTTTCCCAAATATATCGGTTCATTGTGAGAGGAAACATGGGAATGATGCACTTGGATCAACAGTAAAAGGATCCTGGACCTGGTTCATGGAGCGTCTGCCGATGAGAAGGTTGTAATATTGTAATATTTAGTTTGAATAAAATAGTTCTTTTCCTATCCCAATACATTGCATATTTATATATTTATTGATTAATGCATTTTTTTTATATCTAAACACTAACATTGATAAGTAGAGTTTGTATATTTGTAGCATTGTAGCATTGTTTTTATAAGTGTTCTTGCAGGTCACCTTTGGGAGGAGACCAGCAGCTTGGGAAGCTACAATGTTGAGGGAAGTCTACATCGAATGTTAAGGCCTAAGGTACACTTACCAATCTTCCTTCTTATCTTTTGTATTTTTGTTCAGATAGTTTGAAGTAGTTTAGGATGAGGACTATATTTTTAGGGATATCAATTATCTTCCTATATTCTGACCCAGTATAGTAATAGGGGGATTTTCCCCACTAGCACCAACCAAACCAGTAGTCCCACATTCAACCCAAGAATGTACAAAGTGGCCATCAAATGGACACCAACATTTCCAAAGAAAGTAAAATAACAAGAATCCCCTTGCAAAGGGATTCCTTGGTTGGTATCATCAGTAACTTTTTGCATGAAGGTATTATGCACAGTTTCTTCCCATGCAGGATCATTCAAGTCCATCAAAGTATCACACACTAACTCTAGTGAGCCAGTGGTATAAAAAACAATGCTTATAAAGAGGTGGCTCCACTTTTCTAAGCAGAGGACCAAAAAGTCATCATGAGCGAAAAAGTGGACAGTCTACAACCTTAGGTCAAAGAACCAAAGTAATGATTGACTAACTCGCTATGGAAAACTAGGAAGCACAAAGCACACCACTAAGAAGAAAGCATAAAAATATACAAACCAAAAAAACTACCCTTATGAATGCTTCCAACCTAGGGAGATGAAGTTTTGATCATCCAAATAATTCACAAAGGAAAATGACTCACCAGGAGAAGTAGTTTCCCAGACCTCCAACCAACGGTCCCTTCGTGTGTCACCCAGAGAATACATATTTTTCCTCAGGTACTGCGATACACCCCCCACAGTCACTGGGGTGTCAACGTAAATAATGGAAACTAGGCCACCAAATTTTAATCAACAACTAGGGGGCACAATTGACAGTTGGGTGAGTGTATGGGTAGGGTAACTAAGCCTGAAGATCCTCCTAAGGCCTAAAACACAATAGGGCTAGAATCACTCTTAGAGTACCTTGGATGGATCCAAGTGTCTCATATGTATGACAGAAGTTAGGATAGTAATGCTACAGGATTAACCCCCAATACGCACTCTCCCAAATTATTTGTCCAGATAAGGAGTTGATATCTTCATCAGTATCCTCCATGCGACCTCATGTTTGACTCCCATGTTAGAGGATCTTCCTCGATTGAGTAATTACAAAGTATATTTTTCACACCCTAGCACAAACACCTAAGATAATTTTTGTTTATCCTTGGAGAGTTTACCTCTCCACACCTAATCCAAGGTCCTAGCCTAATATATTGGTGAACCCTAGAAAAAGTGTTACTAATATATTTGAGATTAACGCGTTCATTTTAAGGGATTTTCTTACTCAAGGAATCGAAGTGAAACTTATGTTGTTTGAGACTCTTGCAAAAATTAAACTTATTAGAACACTTTCAAAGAAAATTTTACACTAATCCTTCATATGAAAAAGAATTTCAAGAAATAAAATGCATGAACAATCATTCAAACATAAAGATGTAATATTTTCTCCTTTCCATGCAAAATGCACAATGAATCTTTCGATTGAAACAAAAGAGAAAATGAAAGGATTTTGTTTCTTACATTTCTTTTGAAATTCTTTCAAGATGAGAAGAAAACACAACCCTATGTTAATTCCTTTTTATTTTTCAAATAACAATGTAAAGCAAATGTAAATAAAGAAAGGGACCTAACGAGCATAAAAACTAGTTTTTTTTTTAAATTTTCTTTCAATCAAAGAAGAACTAACAAAAGATGCTAAAAGAAACTACATAATACACGATCCATGGCCCCCCAAAAAATTCTAGGAAACACAGAGAGATAAGAGGATTTATTTTTGTTATTTCATAAACAATATGAGCCCAGTGGGGAAAATCCCCCTATTACTATACCGGGTCGAGGTACAGGCAAAGCACTAACTTCCCTTAAAAGACAATTCTATTCATAAGCTACACAAAAACTATCTAAATTGAAAGAAAAATGAGAAGAATGAAGATTAGTAGGTGTACCTTTGTTCCTAATGTCTGATGTAGTTTTCCTTCACCTTTGTAGCTTCCCAGGTTGTGGATATCCTCCCAAAGCTAACCTGGAAGAACACTTAGGCAAACAATGCTACAAATATACAATCTCTACTTGTTACTTTCAATATTTAGATATAATAATAGATGCATTAATCAATAAATATATAAAGATGCAATATATTGGGATAGGAAAGAACTCTTTTATTCAAAATGATTATTATAAAGATTACAACCTTCTTATCGGAAAACACTCCGCAAACCAGGTCCAATATCCTCTTATTGCTACTCCAAGTGCATCATTCCCATGCTGCCTCTCATAATCAATTTATCTCTTTTGGAAAAGGGAAGGGATTGTATAAGGAGAAAGGGAAAGAGTGGGGATGTTGAGGCCAAATCTTAAAAAGGGTTGCAAAACATGGGCTAGAAGGGGAAAGGAGTTTGGCAAAGTTTATTTGTTCGCATGATTGATTCTCTAAATGGGACCCCAAGACCTCATTTTATATGAGAAAAACATGGTTATTTGGTTTGGGGATGGGATAGAATGGCTAAAATGGTTTGGAAACCCTTGATATCCCATAAACTCTATCGAATTCCTTGCAATTATATATATTTTTAAACTTTTGGAGGTAAACACGGGTTGTCTAGTATGCACCTCGTGTATGTATGTGGCATATCTAGTATGTAGTTAGCATGTGTATGCGGGAAGTAGTTCAGAAGGGAACGTACATGCTCCAAAAAATGTTTTTTTAAGAAGGATCCTCAACAGTAATTTGGCAAATTTTGTAAGTGGAGAGGCCAATGCCATGTATGCATAGGTAGAGAATGTTTGGGCTATAACATAGTGGAAAAAAAGTATTAGTCAGCAACTACATGATCTGAATAAATTGTAGGTAAAACAAAGGAAAGAATCCTCACATAGGATATGAAACTAGCACGTTAAAAATGTCATTGATGGCCATAGAAGGAAAGGTAAGGCTCCATAGCCTTGAAGGTAGAAATGTGTAGACAATTGCAAGATTGATGTGTAAGAAAATAAAGAGATTAAGAGGTTGTGTGTGAATAATATCTATGTGTCAAGCATATGAGTTCCAGGGAAGGATTTTTTAGATATGACTTAGATACTTGTCTAAAAGTACTTAGTGAAAGAAATTCAGTTGTGATATCAGAGTTCACAGTGGAAGAAGGATGCCAATGCAAAGAAATTGGAGATAGAAAAATGAATGCTCTTTCACTTGAAAAGTGTCATTGAATGAAAATAGACTTCTATTGGGAATGGTATAAGTGTGAAAGGGTGGTGAAATATTTCCTAAAGGTAAAGTTGAATATGACTACCCAAAAGGCGTTGTTGAAAATTGAGTACATTGGTTGGATTGCATAATGGCCAAGTGAAACTTGACTAGAAATTATTCAGACTAGGGAACAAGATTGCAGATGAGAAGAATAGGAGCACACAAGACAACAAGGATCTGAAGGAATTCAAGGACAACCAACTACAACATAAATAAATAAATAAATGAATTGAACCATAAATCTACTAGTGTGCATGAGGCATACAATGAATTTAAAATGCATATGCATTAGTAGGCATGCTAACAATGAATTCCTGGTGCATATGAATGTGTAATTGTCCATATGCACAAGCTTGGATATGCATATAACATGCTTGTTAACTCATAATAGTATGTTATTATGAAATAATGATGTTATGTAAATTGAGTATGACTAGTGATGGATTATGTATTCAGGAAAAGTGATATAGCATGGTTAAAGAGGTGGATGTTGCTATCGTTTCTTATGACTTGATCTATGTGAAGACCCATGAGGGTGGTAGGAATGGTGATCAAAATGACGAAGGAGGAAGTTTGTTAGCTTCTAAAAATACCATTTGATCAGGAAGAATAAAGTACATTGATAAAAACCATCCATGTATGCATTTTTTGCATAGATGTTGAAGGGAATTGAGGTGAGAATTCTATCAGTTAATTTTTCAATATTTAAATTGATATGTAATGGCCAAAGGCCTAGAGTATGTAGTTGTTATTGATGCTATAGTGAATTTAGATAGATTGTTAGTTGTATATGGTGTTATGATTGGTTATAGGATCATAATCGGCTTAATTTCACTTATCTCCCTAACATTCTCATCAAGCCAGTAAGTCCCATTCTCCTCTTGTAAAGCCTGCCTGTCTCTCAGGAGACATACACCTTCTAGAACAATAAATATCCATAGATTTAATCGTGTGTGAGACCATGAGATGGTTGCATATCGAAGGGCTATAGTGATATGTGAGTTCTCAATGGTATCTATTGTATAGATGATTTTTGGATTGCAGCCTCTTTTCCAACACTGAAGAGAACTTAATAATTATATTCTCGGTGTTGTGTTTGGGTTGAAAAGGAAGGTACACAAATAGTCAGGAAAGCAGTAGGAAGTTATTGGATTATGTGTTGAGATGTTGGCCATACCTTCCAACTAACCTTGGTGAATGCATGACACATTTACGTGGTATTATATAGTCAATGCATGGATGCATTGTGTACTTGTGGCCATGGGTATTGGCACATCGATTGTTATTTTATTTAGAAATTAATTGTTGCATTATTAAAAGAATGTGGTGCTGAAAATACATAATGATGCATAGTTACATTATAATTAATTTCAATACTAGTTGAAGGTGATTTGTTTTGATTATTTAGGTTGGTTTTCATTGATTTCAAACCTTGAAGAAAGTCCAGTAGAAAATTTCAGTAGCACAAAGGTTTAGGTAATGGACCCAATTTTGTTTCATGGATAATTGTATGAGTTTTTATATATTTCAAGGTAAGCATATTCCATATGGATAGTACATGTCATGCCATTTCCGGTGGTATGTGGAACATCACATAACTTCTCATGGTTAGAGAGCTATGGCCATGTGAAGTTGGAGAAAGGTTTGGGTAATGGACCCAAGTTTGTTTGATTTATAATGGTATGAATTTTGATATATTTGAAGGTAATAATATTCTATATGGATAGTATATGTCATGAAATTTTCATTGGTATGTGGAACGCCACATAACTCCTCACGGTTAGAAATTTATGTCCATGTGAAGTTGAAGAACCCTCATGAGTCATCTAGAATCTCCAAAGGTCAAAGTAGTCAAAGTGGTTTAAGAGATTTTAGAAGGTAAATAATAAAGTGAAGTGATGAGTGTACTATAAGTCAAAGTGAATAAAAAATAAATTATTTAAATAATAAATTTAATGGATAAATTACTAAGTTGACAAGTGGTTAGAAGTGGGTTAACCCTAAAATAAGGAAAGTGGGTTAAGATGTTTTAAAGGTAACCCCTTGAGGAATCTACAAGAAAGTATAAATAAGAGGCAAGACTCTCTCATTTTAATCACAATTGAGAATATTGAATACCTACAGGTGCCTTCGGTAGCCAAAGAATATCTAAGATGAATTCCAGAGGGAAGGTGAAGTAAAGAAGGCTGAAATTCAAGGGAGGATAAATTCTTTTGATGATGTTGTCTAAGGTATGTTATTTACAAGTCATCTCACAAATTTCGCAATAATTTTTTTTCTAGAATCATTCAGACTGTGAAATTGGGATTCCATTGAGGAAACATATCCAAGTAGCTGTGATACAAATTTCAGGTTGTGGGTCGTTGTATTTTTGGAGTTACACGTCGTGGAAAATAGGGTTTGTGGCTAGTCCTTAAACTAGTCTAAAACATGTATTTTGGGTAAAAACATCATAAATTCTTCATAACATATCCAAATTCAGTAATACCAAATGTATTGGTTATAATAAATTATTTAGTATTTTGTGTACAAGTTTTATATCCATACAACAAATATTTTGTGTGGGGTGCGCTCTACATGTTCTCTCTCTACAAATAGTCAAAATTCAACAAGGTATGCCATTCTTTCTATAACTGATTTTCTGAGAGGTTCCAAGTAGTGAAGTCTCGAGGAATTGTACAAACGAAAATGAAGAATATTGTGTACAATTTTTATATCTTTATTCATTACAGGTACATAGTTATGATTATTTAAAGTTAGGGTTGTTGACTAATCCAAAATTAGTCATGTGAGACTAAAGTAAAGTTTGATGAAAATGATAGTCGCATGTTGTTAAATTTAAGGAAGGTTTGCAGGTATGTGATCTTATACACCAGGTCTATTACAAAGCTACAAATCAGATTTGGATGATGAAATTGATGAGGGATTTTGGTTGAGGTACATGTTGGGTACATGGTTGAGACAAGTAGTTGATGAGTTCGCACATGCATGAGATGTATAGTTGATGATGTTGGTACATCTTAATGAGTCATAGTTGATGAGTAGTTGATACATGATTGGTACATACTTGGTACATTGTTGGAGGAACTTGTTAGTAGTATTTTTGACATATGGTTTATGGTTGATTTAGCATACTTGTATTCGTATATTATTAGAAGCACATATTGATCTTGGTGATGATTATGAGTTCTTCTATTATGCTTGGTTGATGCACATCTTTGAGTGTTGTCTTGGTGATTGATCTTGGTGAGTAGATCTGATTTGGTTGATAAGAATGATGAGACAGGTTGTTGTGATAGGTTCTTTGGATATTTTTTTGTGACATTTTATTTGTATAGGTTTGGTGCATGGTTGATGCACTTGTTCATGGTACAGGTTGAAGTATAGGTTGGTGCATGGTTGATGCACATGTTTATGGTATAGGTTGATTAGAGGTTGTTTGGTGCAGGTTGATTGGTACAGGTTTACAACAGTATATCGCACAGTGATAGTGTGGCAGTGGTTCCATAATTATACTTCTACGTCAAGACGGTTGGATGGGACAAGGAAAGGTAGTTGTACCCACCTTCTGGTTGTAGCTGGATTACATAGGGTGTTGTATCCTCCTTCTGTTTGTAGCCAGAAAATTGATAAGTTGGAGCTTCCCTCAAATTGTATACTGAGAAAGTAGGGGGTTAGAGCCTCCTTCCAGTTGCATATGGAAAACAAAGGAAGTTGGTGCTTCCAATGAATGTAATTCTTAAAGACATATAAAAAGAAGCATTATGTGGTTTTCTCCCATTGTGGGATTCCATGTAAAAACACTGGTGTACTATGTATGTGTATGATTTATCATTTGTTCTTTGTCAATTTAGTCTTCAACTATTTGATGATAAAGATACATTTATATAAAACTTGCATCTTATGTTTAAAAATGATTAAACTACGCTATTATTGATTCCCCCCCCTCTTAGTAATCTAACAATTGGATTGTTGATTGTTACAATTCTAGTATCACTTTTTGGAACTATTAAAAATGTTACAAGTGGTATTACAAGAATTATTGAATGCATTTGGTGAATGCATATATATATATATATATATATATATATATATATATATATATATATATATATTATATAACATAAAAATGATTATGCTAATATATGAAATGATGTGAGTATTGATAACTCATGGAGTTGAAAACACTTCAATAGATATTATATAATGCAACAAGAAAGTTGTAGGTGAGAGTAGTTATATAATGATAAATTATGGAAAAAGCTTTGTCAAGGGAACATAGTGATAAAATATTTATGGATAGAAGAAATAAGAGATGGGTTGATAATACATGTTTATGTAATGATGGGTTCATTCCATTCAATATTTGAATTCCATTTAATGTCAAGAATTGATGGAGGTAATTGAATTGTAGTAGAAAATAATTATGACATCATATGTTTCCATGTATATATATATATATATATATATATATATATATTGTACATGAGATATTGATACTTTGTTTCGCTAAGTGTAAATTGAGAAAATTGCAGGTAGGATGGTCTTGGATATGGAAGGGATGTAAGAAACAAGGAAGATTGATATCTACAACTGCAAAAGCCAAACATTATGAGCAGGAAATTCATCCCTGGGAGTTTTATTTTCCTATATAAAACGGATTTGAGAAATTAATTGTTACAAATTGTTACATGATTATGCTAACAATTTGTTTGGTTGATTGAAGGTTGAGAAAATTACAAGAATAATGATATTGGGTATGGCATTGTTGTAAGCCATAATAAATATTGATGCCTGCAGCTGTAAGAGTCAAACAAATTATGAGATGGAATCTCATGCTTGGAAAATCTGTTTTCTTGTATAAAAAATATTTGACATTTATGATTAAAATTGTTATAACAATATCTCATGATGACTCTGTTTTTATAATACAGATCAGATGATGGCTATTGAAGTTGGAAGCTCACGGAAAAGAGCACCAGAAGGAAATTGACATCAATAATGAAGATATGGAATGAATAAAGTCTAGTGGACTTGTTGGAGCTAGAGTTCTTGAAGCCGTAAATCTGAAACTTCATGGTCGAGTCCACTAGAACCCTGGACATAACTGGAACAACATGAGGGACTGCACAACAAATAAATGGGTTCATTTATTTGGGTTGTGTAGGCTGAGAGGGAAGGAGACTTTGTTGGTTGGAACTACTGCCAGAGATATGAATTATGAAGATCATTATACATGTTTTGGGTCAGAATGCCTATGTATACATGTTTAATTTTAGGCCAGAGTGCCTATGTATATAAGTTTGGACTAGATTTCTTGTGTGGATTAAGGCCATAGGGGCCTATATTTGTAATGTTAATAACATTGGAATGGTATTGTGCACTGAGGATAGTGCCCAAATAAGGGGAGGGGGATGTAACACCCCAGTTTTAACCCTTTTGAACTATAATGTATTATGTAATTGTGAATTACAATGGTGAGTCGGTAAAGTTGAAAAGGGGCCAGAGTTCCTAGGAAATTTAATACTTCATATACATTAATAAAATACATCATTGGTTGCAAGACGAACAAGGAAAAAAGAGATAGGGGATTATGATTTCACGAGAGAGGGGGATTAAGGGGCTAAGTCTTTTCAGATATTTTATTTATCCATAATTGATTTTATGGAGAAAAGGGGTTACATTAGCTTCTTTGGAGGAATGCCATGTGGTTCTTGTTTTCATGTAATTATATAAACATCCCTTATGGGTTGTTTTGGTTGTTGTTGTTCTTCTTCCTCTTCACTCACCCATTCATTGTGTTGGGTTCACATGTTCTTATTCATTCACTGTTACACCCTCCTAACCCTTGTTGAATTAGTGTGCCCTTGGGGGGAGCAAGGAAACAAATGGTTGGAGGAGGATATCCAATACTAGATGGTTGTAAAAAATTACTAATAATTCGAGGAGGGAATGGATTCCTGTGTGCATGAGATTGATGGAATTTTGGAAAAAACCATCCATGGCTGAGAATCCTTGGATTTTCCAGTAGGGATATTTCTTGACCAATAGAATTGGATTCCTGGAGAGTAATAGAACAACCTAAGGGACTTCATGGTAGAAAAAGTTTTTCATTTCTTTGGCTTGTGCAGGCTGAGGGGTCTTGGATTACTGAGAGGGGGGGTGAATCAGTAATAGAGAGATTTATTTATTTTTCATCATAAAATGCAAGTGGTATATAAATGTAGCATTATCATCCAATAGTTTCAGAGTAAATAAACAATGAACAAATGAGCAATTACACACATATAAATTACACTAGTGTTTTACATGGAAACCCAAAGCAGGAGAAAACCACATAATGAATTTTCTTATATGTATTTAAAAATTACATTCATTGGAAGCACCAAATTCCTCTATTTTCCAGTTGTAACTAGAAGGAGTCTCCAACCCCCTAGCTTCTCAGGCTACAACCTAAAGGAAGCTCCAACTCCCCAATTCTCTGGCTACAACTAGAAGGAGGCTACAACCCCCTAGTTTCTCAGGCTACATCCCGAGGGAATCTCCAACTCCCCAATTCTCTGGCTACAACTAGAAGGAACCTAAAACCCCCTATGTTCCCCCGCTACAACCAACTATCCTTTCCCCGTACAACCACCCTGATGTAGAAGTAGAATGATGGAACCACTGCCACAGGATCACTATGAGATATATTTTTGTAAACCTATACAATTCAACTTGCACCAAGCAACTTGTACCAATAACCTGAACCATGAATCAACCATGCATCAACCTGTACCTCAACCTGTAATCAACCTATACCATAAACAAGTGCATCAACCATGAACCAACCTATACTAAACAACCTGTAATAAAATTGTACCATAAGCAAGTGCAACAAGCATGCACCAACCTGTACCTCAACCTGTACCATGAACAAGTGCATCAACCATGCACCAAACCTGTCAAAGTAACTTGTCACAACAACTTGTCCAAACTACCTATCACAAAAACCTATCTCATCAATATTATCAACCAAATCATATCTACCCACTAAGATAAATCACCAAGACAAATCTCAAAGATGTGAATCAACCAAGCATAACACAACAACTCATAATCATAACCAAGATCAATATGTGTTTCTAATAATATACCAAGACAAGTATGCTTCATCTGTTGGATTACTGAGAGGGGGGGTGAATTAGTAATAGAATAGTTTAGTCATTTTTAACTATATAATGAAAGTGTTATATCAGTGTATTATTATCATCCAATAATTTCAAAGTAAATAAACAATGAACAAATGAGCAATCATATGCATACAAAGTACACCAGTGTTTTTACGTGGAAACCCAAAGTGGGAGAAAACCACAGAATGGTTTTTCTTATATGTCTTGAAGAATTACATTCATTGGAAGCACCAAATTCCTTTATTTTCGAGCTGCAACTAGAAGGAGGCTCCAACCCCTTAGTTTCTTAGGCTAAAACCCTAGGGAAGCTCCAACTCCACAATTCTCTGGCTACAACCAGAAGGAGGCTACAACCCCATAAGTTTTTCGGCTACCACCAGAAGGTGGCTACAACCACCTGTCATTTCCCCATCCAACCTCCCTAAAATATAAATTCCAAATGTAGACAACCTTTCACTTTCATTGAATCAACCACTGCCACTATCAACCCCTACAAATAACCTGTAACATCATGTACCAATCAATCTTCACCAAACAACATGTACCAATAACCTGAACCAACATGTACCATGCATCAATGTTGCATCAACCTTGGCTCATCAAGATGTACCAACATCATCAACTATACACCTCATGTATGTGAAAACTCATCAAATATACATATCATGTATGTGCCAACTCATCAACTATACACATCATGTATGTGTCAACTCATCAACTACTTGTCTCAACCATGTACACAACATGTACCTCAACCATTACCAAATACATACACCAATATAACCATCAAAAGTTATCTAACAATTCATCACTTTATCCATAAACCAAATACCATAAACACTTAAATCAAACCATGTGCCACAACCTCACTATTATGTAGCCTCAAGCTAAACCAACAACTTCAACAACACATCATAACCAAAAGACCAATACCCATATGCCAAATACCAACAACAAAATACCAACTGTATCCCTCAACAAATCTTATATATGCAACAATATTGAACATCCAATACCATCTCAAGAGATAAACCCTAGCTCATAAAACATACCTCAAACAAGATGTGCCATATTTCTCATAAATAGACCCTAGCCATGTTGTTGCCCCAACTTTTCTGCCGTGATTTTTCTACCGCACTTTTTCTGTCACGATTTTTCCGCTGCACTTTTTTTGCTGTGATTTTTCTACCTCACTTTTTCTGTCGCACTTTTTCGGCTGGGATTTTTCTGCTGCATATTTTCTGTCGTGATTTTTCTGCTGCGATTTTTCTGTTGCAATTTTTTTGTCGCACTTTTTTTTCCATACTTTTACTGCCGCACTTTTTCTACAGTGATTTTTCTGTCGTCATTTTTTTGTCGCACTTTTTCTACTGCACTTTTTCTACCGCACTTTTTCTGCCTCACTTTTCTTTCCGAACTTTTTTTTCCATAGTTTTCCTGTCGCACTTTTTCTACCACGCGTTTTCTGCCACACTTTTCCTATCGCACTTTTTCTGCTGCAAATTTTCTCTATCAATAATACCTACACAAATAACATTTCAGAAAAATAAATATTCAATGATATTCAAGTGTGATTAAATGAGAGAAGTTTTCCTCTTATTTATACTTTCATGTAGCTTTACAGTTTTCTTATTTTAGGGATTTCTCCATTTACTTTATTATTTAAATAATTTCTTTTGCAAACACTTGACTTTTAGGGTCTTCTATATGACTCATGAGGGTTCTTCAACTTCATATGGCCATAACTCTCTAACCGTGAGGAGTTATGTGACGTTCCACATACCACCGAAAATGAAATGACAAGAAATATCAATATAGTATAGTTTCACTGACAAATTCACTGACCTTCATCTCATTATTCCATAATTAATCATGGGTTCTCTAACCATACTTCTAGGATAACTCAATACACAAAGGATCTTCCCATGAGGGATTTCACCATAAGGGGACCACTTTGGAGTTCATCCATTTTTACTTCTTATCAACCATGACAAGATAATAATGAGTCATATTTACATCAAACAAACTTGGTTCCATTACCCAAACCTTTATGCTACTGGGCTTTCTTCAAGGGTTGACATCAATGACAACCAACCTTAATAAAAAATACCCCCCTTTGGCATTGATGGAAACACTCTGATGTAATACTAAAATCATATCACTCATGCTCCCCATGGAACCATGCCTCTGACCTCTACATCTCTGTGACCATTTCTCCCCCAGGAACGATGCCTCTTTCCTCTACATATAATAAATCTCTCCCCCTTTGTCATCAATGGAAAACCTATATTTTCATATGGGGCTTCTCCCCTAACTGAATTGTCCTCTTTATTTTGCTTCCTAGTGTACATATAAGACATATAAGATAAGCATTCAAAATCACTCATTTTGGAGTAGAAATAAATCCGAGTCTCTGGCGAAGATATTCAAAGGCTTCATGTGGAAGTGGTTTTGTAAAGATGTTTTCCACTTGTTCTTTTGTGCCCACATACTCAAGTTTGATGTTCTTTTCTGCAACCTGCTCTCGTAGAAAGTGATACTTGATTGGAATGTGCTTCATCTTGGGGTGCATCACCGGGTTATTTGAGATACGTATGGCGCTTGTATTATCACAATATATTGGAATGGACTCATCATACTCAACCTATATATATGTCAGAGTTTGTTTCATCCAAATAACCTGTGTACAACAAGTTGTTGTTGCAATATACTCTGCCTTGGTTGTAGATAAAGATATTGATGATTTTTTCTTTCTTATACATGATACTAAACACCCACCCAAGTAGAACGATGCTCCATAGTGCTTCGTTGGTCATCAATACAACCTTCCCAATATGCATATTTGTAGGAAATAAGTGGTATATCCTTTGCTTTTGGATACCATAATTCAGACTCTTTTATTCCTTTGAGATATCTGAAATTCCTCTTCATTGCTAATACATGTGATTCCTTTGGTGCTGCTTGAAATCCTGCCACTTGTCCAACTTCCTGCATTACATCTAGTTTAGATGTTGTCACATATAGTAGGCTACCAATCATTGACCTGTATTTCCTTTGATTTGTAGACTTTGAATCATCATATTTTCTTAACTTGCAACTGGTTTTCATGGGAGTGATAACTAGTTTGCAATCTTCCATTTCGAACCTCTTTAGCATTTCTTTGATATACTTGGTTTGAGAAATATAATTTCATTGGTGGATTTGATGTATCTAAAGTCCTAAAAAGAGGGATAGTTCTCCAAGTAATGACATTTCAAATTCATTATGCATATCCTTTGCAAATTTCTGTCTTAACCTGTCATTATCGCTACCAAAAATAATATCATCAACATAAACTTCAGTTAAAAAAATACTATCTTGACTTGCCTTGATGTAGATGTTGTTGTCTTCGCTTCCTTTTCTGAACCCTGCCTACTATAGATATTTATCCAGTCTAGAGTACCATGCTCTATTAACTTGTTTTAGAACATACAAGGCCTTCTTTAATTTACACACATAATCTACATTCTTTGACAACTGAAATCCTTCGGGTTTCAATGTATACTTCTTCTTCAAGTTCCTCATTTAGAAATGATAATTTTACGTCCATCTAATACACTTTAATATTTTTGGATCATTCATAAACTAAAAGCAATCAGATTTCTTCCATTCTAGCAACTGGGAAAAATGTCTCTTAAAATTCAATTCATTCAACATGTGCATATCCTTTACATACCAATCTATCTTTGTTCATTGTCACTTTTCCATCTTCATTCAATTTATTCATGTATACCCACTTTGTGTCGATCACATTCTTATCCTTTGGTATTGGAACCAATTACCAAGTATCATTTTTCTCTATTTGATCCAATTCTTCATCCATGGCCTTATTCCAAAATTCATCATTTTTGGCCCCTTCAAAATAGGCTGGTTCAATTGTAGATGAGAGTGTTGAGTGTGTTTGTTCTCATGAACGGATTCTTCTTCTAGTCTCAACTACTGCATCTTTGTTTTTGATAATCTAATCTAAAGGATGATTCTTCTTTACTCATTTGCTAGGTGTCTTTGGAGGCACTTGCTGAGCTTTCTCTTCTGCTTATGTTGGATATTCTTCATCTTCCCCTTCTATTTCCTTTTCATCTCCGACTTCTTATTCATAAATATGTTCCATTGATTCATTTTATTCTTCCTTTAATTCTTATCTACATGTTTCATCAATTGTTACGTTGATTCTTTCCACAACTTTTTTCAATCTCAAGTTGTAACATTTGTATGTTTTCCTTGTACTTGAGTAACCAACAAGTAGTCCTTTGTCCACATGAGAGTAAAACTTTCCCATTCTGCCATATTATCTTTTGATGTAGCATTTTCTCCCCAAAACTCTGAAGTTCTTCACATTTATTGGTCTTCCTTTCCATAACTCGTAGGGAGTTTTGTCAGTTTGTTTTTTGAGCATTACTATGTTTTGAATGTGAACTATTGTATACACTGCTTGCATCCAAAAAATATCTGTCAATTTGGAATACATTAGCATTGTTCGAACCATTTCCTGTACTTTCTTGTTATTTCTTTCAACAACTCCATTCTTTTGAGGTGTCTTAGCAACAGAGAATTGTCTTTTTATTCCATGACTTCTATAGTAGTACATAAACTAATTTGAAGTGAACTCTCCTCCATTATCAAATATCAATCATTTGATTTTTGAATCCATTTCATTTTCAACCATTTCCTTGTAGATCTTGAAGTTTTCAAAAGATTCTGACTTATTCTTGAGAAAGCAAACTGCAATCATTCTTCTATGATCGTCAACTAATAACATAAATTATTTCTCATCTTTTAAACCCTTTGTTGTAGTTGGTCCAACTAGATCAGTACGCACAATTTACAGTGGTCTTTTCGTTGAATATTCCTTTGATTTGAATCTGGTCTTTGTTGTTTTCCTTGTTGACAATGCTTGCATAAAGTGTGGGTTGGTTTCGTGATCTAGGTAATTTCACTGACTACTTATCCTTTGTTGACTTTGACAAGGTTATCAAAATGTATGTGACATGTTCTTTTGTTCCATAACCAACTTTCATCTTCCTTTCCTAGACAACACTTTTCATTTCCAATTTCACTTAACACATATATGTTGCTTGAAGTTCTCACAGGTGTAGCAATCAATTTTCCTGAACCTTCTTTTCTTATCTCTCACTTTTGTGAATCGAAAGTAACTTTATGACCTTGGTCACACATTTGACTCACACTTAAAAGATTATGTTTCATATCTTCTACTAGTAGAACATTTTTTTCCTTTGTATTCTTGTTCCCAATTATGACTGTGTCTTTTCCAATGATTTTATTTGAATCATCATTTCTGAAGGAGACCGATCCATCTCTTTCCTTTATTAAAGTAAGAAACATGTCTCTATCACCTATCATGTGTTTTGAACATCTAGTGTCAACATACCAACCATGTTTCTTCTTCTTAACTTCTAGAGTGAGTGTGCATTATTCATTGTTATATTGATTATGTGTTCTTATCCATGTCCTTTTTCTAAGGTTCATGTCTGTGAATGTTGTTATTATTTTGCGGTTCTCTAGGAGGGACTGTCATTCTGCAATCTTTGGTCATGTGTCCAAAGTTGTTACATTTGTAACAATTCACTTCAGTGCTAAAGGATTCAAACATGTTGTAACTTCTTCTCTGTGTTTCACTAGGCCTTTTTGGATAACCCTTTTGTGTATGACTTTCAAATTTGTTTATGTTCCTGTTGTTAGCTTATCAATTCACAAATTTATATCCAAAATTATTACATGCATAACATAAACCAAAAAATATAGTTTGATAGTTGGGAGTTGAAGATCTTCTAAAAGGATGTACTCTTATGAATTCGTGTTCTTCCTGAGGCCTATCTGTCGGTTGGTGATTCTGAAATCTAAATCTTCTCGATGGAGGACTATCCCTGTAATCTTCCTTGTAGATCTTTGTATCCCCTTTGATTGTTTCTGCATAGATTTTTGGATATGTTTCTTGCTCTATTGTTTTGGATCTTGATCCCTTTTCTATTTGCTTGTATCTGAGTACAGACTTGTCATGATGAGGTTTTTGACTGCTGATAATGTCATCCAAAACTTTTGAGTTGTTCTACATATTTTATTTTGAAGATCCTTTCTTAATGTGACAATCTTTGCTTCCAAATTTCCAATGATCCTGTTTTTTTATTCTAGTTTTTATTTGAGTGTTTCCTCAATTCTTTTATCTTTTTTCTATTTGAACCTTCAAATTTGTGATCATTTGTTCTAGTTCTTGAGTGTCTTCTTTCTTGTATAGTTCTACTTGTATTTTATTGTTTTTCTTCTTTTATCTTCTAATGACTTCTATGGCACACATCAATTATTCTCGGTAGTCCACGTCTTCCTCTTCATATTCTTTTTCTTCTTCTTCATATTGTTCTTCGGCTTCATATTCTTATTTAGAGTCTCCTTTATTAGATTTTTCTACTTCCATGAATAGAAATCTTTATGTCTCACTGTCACTGACTTCATCTTCATATGATGATTACATATCTTCTTTGGTGCATAAGATTTTATTGAAAAATTTCTTTGTGGTTTTTTTTCCTTTATATGTTTGTTTTCTATTTGAGTAACCTTGATCATTTCTCTTTTTATTATGAGGACATTTGTTAGAAAAATGAACAATGCCATCACGATTAAAACAAATCAAAGAAACCTTACCTCTATACCTTCCATTGGTTCCCTTGTTCAATATTTTGACAAAGTTGGCCACTTCTTCATCATCTTCCGAGACGTCACTGCTACTGCTAATTTTTTTTTCTTTTTTCTTTGACTTTTTGGATGCTTTGAAGGCTACTTATTTTATATTTTTATTTTCCTGTTCAGTTCTCATTTCATATGCTGTGAAGATTCCATGTAATTCATCCATGCTTATTGATTTCATATCTTCTCTTTCTTCAAGTGCTAATATCTTAGGGTCAAATCTCATAGGAAGAGATCTTAGTACCTTTTGAACAATTACATATTCTTTGATTTCTTCTCCCAATCCTATGATTGCATTTACTATTTCATCAAATCGTAAAAAGTAAGATGCAATATTCTAATCTTCCTTCATCTTAAGTTGTTCGAACTGACCTCTCTAAGTTTGAATCTTTGCTTCTTTGACTTTTGAATCTTCTTCATAAATATTTTGAAGTTTGTCCCAAATATCTTTAACGAATTTAGAATGTGAAACTTTGGTGAATATAGTTTCAATATCATTCAGAAGTGCATGTGTGTCTTTGGAATTATTTTGACCGAGTTTCAGTACTTTGTCATTTGTTGGTGGAACTGTTGGTACTATATATCCATCTACAATTGATTATGAAATTTAAAATCCCTGTGCCTATATATGTGTCTTTATCCTTCTGCTCCAAAATGCATACTTTTGTCCATCAAACAATGGTATTCCATTTTTATACAAGTTGTTGCTCTCCATGATCTTCCTTTCACTCGTTAAACTGATTTCTAAAGGAACCCGCTCTGATACCAATTCTTGGATTACTGAGGGGGGGGGGTGAATTAGTAATAGAGAAATTTAATCCTTTTTAACCATACAATGGTTAAAAAATGAACAAATAAATAAAAAGTTGCAGAGTAAATAAAAAATGAACAAATGAGCAATCATACAAATACACAGTACATCAATTCTTTTACATGGAAACCCAAAGCGGGAGAAAACCACAGAATTCTTTTTCTTATATGTCTTGAAGAATTACATTCATTGGAAGCACCAATTTCCTTTGTTTTCCAGCTGCAACTGGAAAGATGCTCCAACCCCCTAATTTCTCAGGCTACAACCCAATGGAAGCTCCAACTTCCCAATTCTTTGGATACAACCAGAAGGAGGCTACAACCCCCTAAGTTCTTCGGATACAACCGGGAGGTGGCTACAACCATTTGTCCTTGCCCTATCCAACCACCCTAAAATATAAATTCCAAATGTAGACAACTTGTCACTATCACTGAATCAACCACTTCCATTGTCAACCTGTCACTGTCAACCTATACCAATAACTTGTAACAACCTATACCAATCAACCTGCACCAAACAATGTACCAATCAACCTTGTTGGAAAACTAATAGGGGGGGGGGTGAGTCAGTTGTTACTGGTCTTAAACAATTATGCTTATTTTAAACTCTTTACACAACATTTAATGATAGTCACAATAATGCAGGGAGTAAGCAATAGAACATTCAACATTAGTCACACATATGAGATACACAGAGATAGATATTTCCTGAGGAACCCCATACAGGGTAAAAACCTCTTCTTCTTTATATGATAAGTAATCTTTACATTCTTTACATTATTATACATATGAGCACCAACTCATAATGAGTCTACAACCTCTGTTTTGCAAGATGCTACCTGTTGAGAGCACCAACTAGAAGGAAGCACCAACTCCCTGGTTTCTCTAGCACCAACTAGAAGGAAGCACCAACTCCCCAGTTTCTCTAGCACCAATTAGAAGGAAGCACCAACTCTCGGGTTTCTCTAGCACCAACTAGAAGGAATCTACAAATCCCTGTGTTCAAGAACCCACTTGAACCTTTGAGGACAACAGTCCTCCCTAGCACCTCCCTACCACCCTGAAATCTAAATCTTTTCTATTAAGACTTATTACAGCGATATAAAATTATTCAATGGCTTACCGGTCTCACCATTGTTCTGCTACACTGTGCTGCTCTGTTTTCATCAGTGTCTTCTGCACACTCCTTGCGCTTTGTGTTATTTTTCCTTTTATGCTCTCTGTGCCATGTCCCATTAATGCACCATTCCCCCTCTGTGCATTTCTATTGCTGCGCTCTACCTCCTTTTTCACACCTCAATCACACTCAACTACAACAACCCAGATCTCTTCTTTGTTCTTCATTCTTATAGTCTATGTGCTCCTTGTGCATGCAATATGCACCAAGCTCTTGCATGCTCTCCCCCTCCCACTGTTCTCCACAACGGGTTGTTTACTCACACTTCCCTTTTCCACCTCTTTCCTCCTGCAACATCAACCACGTATCTATTTGGGTTCTCCTCCTCATGTCGAGTACTCTACCTGATCATCATTGCAACTCCTCAACTTCTCTGGCGGTTCCACCCATGCATCCATCATCACTGGGTGTTATCCTAAGATTCCTTGGCCTCGCGAGCAGTTGAGACTCTTCATCTTCTTCATCATAGTCGAGCTCATCCTCTTCCAAAGACCATAAGTCATTTCTAACAGTTACATTGTGAAGTGCAACAATAGCCCTCTGATCATATTCAAAATCACCTGCATCATTGGCTAGAGTTTGTAGGGTCTTGCATTTAATTCGATGTTTCACATTTCGACATTTCAGGATTCATGTGATTAAGTTTTAGTTATGCTTCATGTACTGATCCCCGAAACTCTGAAATTTATCTTGGTTGCACTAGCTCCTTCCTCCATATTTCACTGATGTGACCAATGGCTATGACCACAGGCTGAGCCAAAACGTGTTTCACATTTCGGCATTTCGGCAATTCGACAATCTTGTTGTGAGGCATCTCGACTCTCCAAGTCGCGATCTCTGAAAATCCGAAATGAAGCTTATTTTGTCTATATCTCTTCGACGATGTGACCACCATCGGTGACCGAGCACTTATCCATAAAGCGCTTTCGCAATTTCACAATTCGACATTTCGGCATCCTTGATGTGAAGATTTCTTTATGCTCTATGTCTTGATCCCCGAAACTCTGAAATGGAGCTTTCCACTTCGAGTTATCTTCTACAACTCTTTGACTATGTGACCACCGGAATATGACCCCTCTCCAATCACACAAGCGCTTCGATCTCCAGATCAATGGTCCTCAAACCATGGTGATCGAATGACTATCCTCCGCCTTAGGACTTCAACCTTCGGGACTTTGGGGGAGTGATGGAGTTAAAAACTCCCTAAGAAAAAACTCCTGGAGTGATGTCATTCTTGTGTCACTCGATGACATGTCGTGACCCGAGTGGCTATCACGTGTCACTTAGAATTGTGATTTCCAGTGGCCTGAAATGCCAAATCAACTTGACACTTATCATTGTCTGATCATGCCACATGTCATAGTCTTCCACTTATCCTTTTTGACGTGGTCTTCCACATTCACCTCCTGGATCTATCGGCCCATATCACTTCACAATTTTTGCATTGTTGATTTGAATGTTCTTCACTTCCAAGTCCCGGTCTATGAAACTTTGAAATGGAGTCAGATCAGATTTTTGGCTTTTCGCAACTTCGGGACTCTTGTGATGAGGAGTCTCGACACTTGACTCCTCCATCTCCCGGTATCTGAAACTTTGAAATGGAGTTGGATCAACAGTCTAGATACAAATTCGATCTGACGGCTAAGGTTATTTCACAATTTCGTGTATTGCAAGTTCGAGAGGTTAGGGAACCCTGTTCCTTTGACTTTCCAGTCAGCGAAAGGATGATCTTTCGCCATGTATCCTTCTTGGATCAATGGTCCAGTTTTTTCCTCGATCTAATGGTTGAGATTATATCATGGTTTAGCATATCACAATTTCTCATTTTGTGACTTTGGGACTCCTGTAGTAAGAGTTCTTGACATCCCCAACTCCCAGTATCTGAAACTATCTCCTGCTTTCAGGATTTCAACGTTTCGCATTTTGCGATTCTGGGATTCCTATGGTGAAGTGTTTTGACACTTCAACTCCTGGTATCCAAAACTCCTAAATGGATTCGGATCAATGTATTCCGACGTTTCTCATTTCACCATTTCAGAATTCTTGTCGTGAGTTTCTTCCTTAACTCCTCCAATGCCCAGTCTGATATTTCTATGCAATTATCCCTGCACTGCTGATCTTCCTTGCCTGCCTGTTTTCCATCAAATAAACAAGCACACTCTTGCACTCTTTGTGCACCTCTGCACTATCTATTCTGAGCTTACATTGTCCCTGTTTTTCCATCGCTGCATACTTTGATCTTGCCATCAATGACAAGCACACCTTCCTGTAAACATGTCAATAGTCTCCCCCTTTGGCATTGATGGAAACCCTGAATGACTGCCCTCATCTGTTTGGACCCCCAACTATAGCATCCAGTCTGGACCACTCCTTTTCTCCCCCTTTGACATCAATGTCAAAGAAAACATGTTCCCCCTGAGTTGTTGTTAAGTTCCTAACCCGCACATAGGTAGATCAATGTATTCAGATGTAATAAAGGTCAATATTAAGAAGGCCTTTCAATAAAATAGAATAAGGAAGATGTAAGAAGAACTAATAGAAGCTTCATCTTCTAGAAGGATCTTCCTCTAGATGTTTCTCTTAATAGACATATTTAGTATACATAAGGGTCAAGGGTATGAGAACCCTAGCTTGGAGATTGTTGTAACAGAGCGTTGCTCGATTGGAGGTTGCCCCCTCGAAGAGGCCTGTGAACATTGCTTTCTGAATCAAAGTGTTATTTTTATTTCTATAGTTATATCTTTTTGTGTATTGTGAAGATTATGCTGGATATTTTACTGTTATTCTGTCATTTCTAGCATTTCATTTATGTTCTGTATATTTTATATATCTGGTATCTTGCAAGTGGTATCAAAGCACTTTCCTTGGCAAAAATTGTGGGTATTTTGTTTCAGGGTAGAGACGTATTCCGACGTCTTTAAGCCACAGAGATTTGTCGTTACGTGCATAAACCCACGGTTGAGGGATTCATACACGCAAGAAATACAAGTGGTTCTTAAGCGCACATTTGTTGGCCACCCTTGTAACCCCTGTTGGTACCCCTTTGAGTGGTAGCGCATCAGACAACACCTGTGTATGGATAAACCTAGATTTCCTGAAGCCCTCTTTAGATAAACCTATCAGCTGCCAGACTGCTACAGTGTCACCGAGAACAACACTGGGGAAGATACTCTCTAGTACCTGGGTAGTCGGGTAGTACGGCGAAGGGTACGGTCTATCCTCCTTAGTTAGTGCCCTGAGATATTGGGCCGAGTACTATTGTTGGACCCCGTACGTATATCAGAGAGCTATAGCACAAGGAAAACCCTTGTCTATAGAAACCTTGAATACCTAACCCTTGGGGAACATAAACATAAACATAAACAAATTAAGAGGACGAGATCTATTGTTGCGCATCTATGTTCGGGTTGCTAAGTAAATACACATTTCTCTCTAGTTCATAATTTGGGGATTTCAGCACTACAACATTCTTCAGACCAAAGTATAACCCCGCAGTTGTAAAAAAAATTCATCCATATCATTTTTCTGCAAAAAATTATGACCCCGCCCGCTCCCTTTTCAGTTCACCCATCCTCATGGCCCATACCCGTAGCCAGGAACTAGAGTCTTGATTCAAAACCTTTCAATATGGTTTCCTCAAGACCCAAAAGAAGTGAAACAACTCAGTGCTACTATTGCCTTCCGTGATGCATCCATAAATGCATCAGTAAATGTAGTCGTGCAGTCCGTAATGGTGGAAGTCAAACATGAACTGACCACCCAGCTTGAATCTAGATTTGCATCACTCTGCACCAAAATCAACATCCCTACTGATGACTCTTTTCATGATGCACATACAAAGACTGAAGGTGAAACTTCTTCCCATTCCTTTCAACCCCATCACTTTCAATGGGACATATTCCTTCCACGGGTGGATGTAACCAAATTTGATGGCTTGGACCCCACTGGTTGGGTCACCCAAATGGAACATTATTTCTGTCTCTACAACATTACAGATGACTTGGCCAAACTCCGGTATGGTGTTTTCTATCTAGATCAAGAACGCTGGCAATGGTGGCAATGGAGAAAAACTTCCCGTCAAGGGTATATTGCTTGGACCCAATTTGTGGCTAAGATTTATGAGTGCTTTGACACTGACACCAACCATTTGGGTCGTTTGACAAAATTGAATCAATAAGGCACAGTAGAAGACTTCATAGCTGCATTTGAGCGACTCGCTTTTCGAACAGAGGGCATGACTGATGCTTTCTTTCGAGAGTGTTTTATCAGTGGCCTCAAGGAGGAGATTCGGGCCCATGTCCTCATGGCTCGACCTACGACTTGGGTGGAGGCTACCAAAAAAACTAAAGAAGCACAACAAATTGTTTCCTCTCAAAACCGTAAGCCTTCCTTTATCCCTCTCCCTAAACCAGTAAACCCCACTACTCCCTCCACCCCATTAAAAATCCAAAAATTGACCAGGGCTGAAATGGCTAAATGCCAACTCAAAGGCCTTTGTTATAATTGTGATGAAAAATATTTCCCAGGCCACAAATGTAAGGAATAAAAGATTTTTATGGCCATCTTTGTTGATATTCCGAAAGAGGATGTTGACACTCCCCTTGTGCCTGAGTCACCAGAAATCATTGACATAAACCCTCCCTCCAACCCTCCCGAAGTGGAACCGATCATTTCCCTCAATGCTCTCACTAACTTCTTTGCCCCCCAAACCCTCAAGTTAATCGGTTACATCAAGCACCGAAAGGTCATCATTCTGGTTGATAGTGGCAGCACTCACAATTTTATTCATCGCCGCATTACCCAAGAAACCCATTGCTAGATCCATGTTGTCAATAATTTCCAAATCATGATTGCCAATGGTGGTTCTATGAAATGTGGCGGGCACTGTGAAAATGTGTGTCTCCAAATCGGTGACTACCACCTAAAATCCCATATGTTTTCTATTGACATGGGCGGTTGCGACATTATGTTGGGTGTAGACTGGCTAAGGAATTTGGGTCCCATTCTCATGGATTTTTAGAACTTAACCATGGAATTCAACCAAGGAGGCCACCAATATAAATTTCAAGGCATCACTGCTAGCTCACCTGAGGTCATCAGTTCTCATCGCATGGAAAAACTGCTCAAAAAAGGTCATTCTGGTGTCATTGCCCAACTCCATGCCATACAAGCCACAGAGACCCCACCAGTGCCCCAAGACCTCCAAGCCCTCCTTTATAAACATCAAATGGTATTTTCCACTCCTTAAGGACTCCCTCCTTCCCACGGCGTCCATGATCATTCCATTCCCCTTGTCCTAGGAATCATTCCCCCCAATATACGTCCATATTGCCACCCCTTTGCACAAAAAAATGAAATTAAAAAAATGGTCTAGGAACTCCTTATTGTCGGCGTCATCCGTCCTAGTAGGAGCCCATACTCCTCTTTGTTCGTCATGGTACTAAAGAAATAAGGTTCTTGGAGAATGTGTCCTGACTTCTGTGTTCTCAACAAACTAACCATCAAAGACAAATTTCCCAGTCTTGTCATTGATGACCTCCTGGATGAATTGAGTGGCGCCCAATTCTTTACCAAACTTGATCTTCACTCGGGCTATTACCAGATACGTATGAAAGAGGCAGACATTCCCAAGACTGCCTTTCTCACTCATGAGGGCCACTATGAGTTTTTGGTCATGCCCTTTGGTTTCTGTAACGCCCCCTCCACCTTCCAGAGCCTCATGAACCATGTCTTCCGCCCTTTTCTCCATCATTTTGTCTTAGTTTTCTTTGATGATATCCTCATCTATAGAAAAACCTGGACAAACCATCTTACTCATGTGGATCAAGTTCTCTACCTACTCTCTCAGAACCAACTTTTCCTGAAACTATCCAAATGTGCTTTTGGTGCCTCAGAAGTAGAATACTTGGGTCATATGGTGGGAAAGGATGGCATCAGGGTGGACCCAAAAAAGATTGAAGCTATGCAAGACTGACCACACCCAAAGACTCTCAAAATATTACGTTGATTTTTGGGCCTCACAGGGTATTATCACAAGTTCGTTAAGAGATACAGAAATATTGCAGCACCTCTCACAGCTCTCCTAAAAAAGAAATCTTTCACTTGGACTCCAGCAGCTGCTCAAGCTTTTCAAATCTTGAAGACGTCCATGTGCACCACTCTGGTTCTGGCCCTTCCCGACTTGACAAAGACCTTTGTGTTGGAATGTGATGCCTCAGGGAAAGGAATCAGCGTTGGCCTTATGCAAGAGGGTCGACCTTTGGCCTTCACTAGCAAGCAACTGTCTGAAACGAACCTGGGCAAACCCATTTATGAAAAATAAATGTTGGTGATTCTGCATGTCGTTGAGTTGTGGTGTCTGTATCTCTTGGGGCAATGCTTCCAAATTAAGATAGACCATCAAAGCCTCAAGTACTTTCTAGAACAACGCATTTCCTCCCAGGAACAAAAAAAATGGGTGACTAAGCTCTTTGGATATGATTATGAGATCATTTACAAGAAGGGAAAAGAAAATGTCATGGCAGATGCACTATCCTAGAAATATGAAGACGAAGGATTCCCTTTTTCTCTTTCCTTCATTTTACCCAATCGACTCCAAGCTGTGTGCCAGGAATGGCTTCAAGAGCCCAAAAGTTCGCATCTGATCCACCAACTATAGAACAAGGCTACGGCTCCCCTAGGGTACTCCTAGCTCTAGGATGAGCTTCGATACAAAGGCCACTTGTATTTAAGTAAACAATCCAAGCTCAAATCCACGGTGCTTTCTGAGCTTCATGCGACACCCACATCGGGGCACTCAGGGTTCACCAAAACATATGACCGAGTCAAACGTTCTTTTTTCTGGGATGGTATGAAACAGGACATCCATAAGTTTGTCGCTGAATGTGAGGTGTGTCAACGCAACAAGGGAGAAACAGTCAAATCTCCAGGAACCCTCCAACCACTTCCGATTCCCCCTTCTATTTGGAATGATATCTCTATGGACTTTATTACAGGCTTACCCAAATTGGGGAATAAATCAGTCATAATGGTGGTGGTGGATATCCTTTCCAAGTATGCTCATTTTTGCGCTCTTCCCCACCCATTTACTGCATCCACAGTGGCTCAAATTTTCATGGACCAGGTCTTTAAGATTCATGGCATGCCGCACTCTATTGTTTCTGATCGAGACCCAACTTTCACAAGCAATTTTTGGCAAGAGTTGTTTAAGCTACAAGGCACACAATTGCATCTCAGTTCAGCTTATCATCCCCAAATGGATGGTCAAACGGATGTTTTCAACAAGTGTTTGGAAACATATCTGAGGTGCTTTGCCTCTAAAAAGCAACACCAATGGGCTCAACCGTTACCCCTCGTCGAATGGTGGTACAACACTACATACCATACAATGACTCACATGACTCCTTTTGAACCGGTATATGGACAGAAGCCACCTTCAGTTCTCTCATACTTACCAGGTACCTCGAAGGTCCAGGCGGTTGACCAAACACTTACAGTCCAAGAGGATATCCTTCGTACCCTTAAAGAGAACCTGGTCATGGAAAAGAATAGAATGAAGTAGCAAGTAGATCAAGGTCGCTCTGAACGTCAATTTGCTGAAGGGGATCAGGTGTTTCTGAGACTGCAACCATATGAGAAAACTTCCCTCAAGGCCGAGCATTATCAGAAGCTAGCACCCAAATTTTATGGCCCTTACATAGTTCTCAAGCATGTGGGACAAGTCACATATTAGTTAGCTCAGCCCAGTTAGTCGAAGCTACATCCTATTTTTCATGTTTCATGCTTGAAGAAGGTAATTGGAACCAGGTGCCAAATTCAAGCCAACCTTCCAGAGTTAGCTAAAGAAGAATCCATTTGGCTACAACCAGAAGCAGTTTTGAACCAGCGTGAGCGTCGCATGCATCAGAGAACAATCAAGGAAGTGCTAGTACAGTGGAAATATATGACTCCAGCAGACGCCACTTGGGAACCAACTACCATTCTACAGTAGTTTCCACATCTCAAGCCTTGAGGACAAGGTTGTTTTTAAGGGGGCATACATGTTAAGGTCCTTTTTAAGAACCAAACATCAATATAGCATGGAAAAACCTCAGGAAAAGTACTCAAAGCCTTGAAATAGAGATAATTTCACATAATAAGCCTCTTCGAGGGGGCAACCTCCTTTTACCCCACTTAAATGTTCAATTACAAGATGATTCAAAATGAAAATGTCTCCTTGGTATATATAGGAGACTAGGAGGTATAAT
>JZKD02S1642911.1:962517-1018280 GCA_000966675.3 Picea glauca
ATAGACTTCTTCACTTAAATCTCCATTTAGAAAAGATGACTTGACATCCATTTGATAGACTTTAAACCTTTTATGACAAGCATAGGCAAGAAACATTCTGATAGATTCTAATCTTACTACGGGTGAAAATGTTTCATCAAAATCCAGTCCTTCTATTTGAGCATATCCTTTACAGACCAATCTTGCTTTGTTCCTAACAACTTGTCCCTGCTCATTCAACTTATTCTTAAAGATCCATTTGGAACCAATGATATTTTTACCTTCAGGTCTATGAACCATCTCCCATGTATTGTTTTTCTCAATCTGATCAAGTTCATCATTCATTGCTTTAACCCAATGGTCATCTTTTCTAGCTTCATTAAAATTCTTGGGTTCTAGCAAGGATATGAAAGCTATATGTGATTGTTCAGTGTCTTTGATTATCTTTCCCCTGGTTTGTACACCTTTGTCTTTTTCACCAATTATCTGACTTGCAGGATGATTCTTTTGAGTGATTCTGGAGGAGGAATTTGAAGTTGTCTGTTGATTTGAATCTGTCTGAGTATCTGTGTCTTCATCTGATTTAGAGTCTTTCTTTTCTAAATCTTGGACTTTTTCATCTTCATCTTTAGTTGTGTCCTATGTAGACGACTCATTATTGTACACCTCTCTTGCTGGGATTCCTTCATCAAATTTTATGTCAATACTGTCAACCATTTTATGCAACCTATTATTATAGCATCTATATCCTTTGTTGTTTGTAGCATACCCTAAGAAGATACCTTCATCAGCCCTGTCATCATATTTCCCAAGGTTCTCATCATTATTATTTATGTAACATTTACTCCCAAAGACTTTGAAGTGTTTGATTGAAGTAGGTCTCCCATACCACAGTTCATAAGGTGTCTTCTCACTTTGTGGTCTGAGGTGGGTTTTGTTAAGAACATGGACAGTTGTGTGTATTGCTTTTGCCTAGTAGGTTTCACCAATGTTCTTCTCATTCATCATTGACCTGGCCATTTGATGCACTGTTTTGTTTTGCCTCTCAACTACTCCATTTTGTTGAGGAGTTCTTGGGATTGTGTATTCTCTCTTGATCCCATGCTTATCACAGAATTCCTTGAAATCACTTGACATAAATTCTCCTCCTCTATCTAATCTTACTGCCTTTAACCTCTTGCCTATTTGATTCTCAGTTAAAGCCTTAAATATTTTAAACTTCTCAAATGCTTCAGTTTTTTCCTTGAGAAAGGCAACCCATGTACGTCTGGAGTAATCATCAATAATCAGCATGAAGTAATTTTATTTATCTGTGCCTTCCTATCTTGATGGTCCACATAAATCCATATGAACTAGTTAGAGTGGTTTCTCTGTTGAAGTAAAGATCTTGGACTTAAACTGTGTCCTGGTTAGCTT
This sequence comes from Picea glauca, assembly GCA_000966675.3. Lineage (NCBI taxonomy): Eukaryota > Viridiplantae > Streptophyta > Pinopsida > Pinales > Pinaceae > Picea > Picea glauca. The sequence continues at coordinate 963,913 of JZKD02S1642911.1, forward strand.
TCCTACTTGGCAGGGTTTACAAATCGAATCTTGGGGCTTCGATATTCTCGGAAGATATTTTATTGCCTCCAAGTCTCTTATGCCATAACCATCTTTCATCATGTTTTCTTAGATGACACTCTTCTCTATTTTCTTTCAACACATATACATTATTTTATGTCCTTATGCCTTTGGCCACCACTTGTCCTGAGTTTACAAACTTTATTTTATAGTCCTTGGACATGAACACCACTTCACATACTCTGTCACACATTTGACTTACACTGATCATATTATGTTTCAGCCCATCTACAAGTAGAACATATTGATCTTTTCCTTTTCCATTACTTAAACTCACCGTCCCTTTACCCTTTATTTTACCCGGAGCATCATTTCCAAAGGTTACATTTCCTGATTTGCTTTCACTTAGAGATAGAAACTTACCTTTGTCTTCGGTCATATGTTTGGAGCATCCACTCTCTATATACCAAGGGTTCATTTTTATTTAAGCTGACAACACTAATCCACACTTGTCACTTTCTTTCTTCTTCCAAACCTTGAAATTTTCAGCAGGGGAATTCAAATCTGGTTCATAGTTCCTTAATCGACAGTCAACATATTTATGTCCATAGTTATGACAGATGTAGAATTCAATCTCATTGTTTAATAGGTCAAAATTATTTTTACAACGTTGTCTACTCATTGACTGTTGATTATTTCTTGACCTCTTTAGTTGCATGTCTCTAGACTTAATTTGGAAATTTGCAATCTGTGAAGGTTTGTAACTTGGTTGTATCATTCTTTTTTGTGGAAAGTATTTATTCCTTTGAAATATTAATTGCTCATGTCTAAGTCTTAAGGAACAATTTACATCTTTCTGACCAAAGTTAGAACAAGAAAAACAATATCTATAGAAAAATTCTTTGTACCTGGAAAATGGTTGTCTTCTTTGAGAAAATCGATTTCTTCCATGATGATGACGTATTTCAGCAGGGAGCACATTATTTAGTTGTTTTACAGATTCAGTCCCAACACCTTTTTCTTTACTCGTCCTGGGCAGTTGATTGTCTTCCTTTGTTTCTGCAGGTTTGTTGTTGTCATTGGTTGTAGATTTGACAAACTTGATGGGTTCATCGTTTCTTGGCCTATCACTACTTGATACCTCTTCATAACCCAAACCTCTTTTCAGCTTTGGATTCCTTTGTTGATTCAGAATGGTGGATAATCCTTCTGAGGATTTGATACTTGACAAATGCTTATTATACAAGGCTTGAAACTTCTCCATCTCTTTCCTAGTTTTCACTACTTCTTGTTCTAAGGCTTCACATCTTGCCTTCTTTTATGATAACCGTCGTTTCAGAATGTATTCAATTTTATTTGCCTCTTCTAATTCAACTTTTAGTAGGACAAGGTATTCATCAAGTTCTTTATTGTCTTTCTTGAACTGTATCAACAATTTTCTTTGCTTTATGCTCTTAATTCTTTGTCTATCAATCTCTTCTAGTGCACTGATCAGTTCTCCTTCCATGTCAACCACAGCTTCTTCTTCATTAGCATCACTTCCTATGCTTATATTATCATAATCTTGTTTGGCCATAAGTATGAATTCATTTAGTTTATCTTCAATAGTGGATTCATTGTCTTCATAATCTAAAGGATCATCATCATTGTTTACGCAAAGACTTTTCTTCTTAAAGTTATTCTCTTCAAAGAAATTTATGTGTTTTTGCTTCTCCTCATCATCACATGTCTGAAAATTTCTTTTGTGGGGAATTTATTTGCAAAATGACCTATCCTACCACAGTTGAAACATTTGAAAAGAAGTTTACCTTTGTATTTGCCTCATATCTTCTTCAGTCTCTTCACAAATTTTGCTTCAATTTCATCAGGCTCCAAATCCTCATTCTCGTCTGCCTTAAATGATTCTTCTTTGGAGGTGGGTTTATCTTTAACTATTCTCATTTCATATGTAGTCAATGTTCCTAGAAGTTGATCAAACTCCAAGGTTTTTAGATCATTAAGTTCTTCAATAGCAGAGACCTTCGGGTTGAACCTATCTGGTAGAGATCTCAAAATTTTATGAACTAAAGAAGGTTCCTCAATTTTCTCACCAAGTGCTTTCATTGCATTTACCATTTCATCTACTCTCAGAAAGAGTTTTCCAATAGTTTCATATTCCTTCATCTTCAGCTGTTCAAACTATATTCTGTAGGCTTGAAGCTTGGTGTCCTTTACCTTCTCATTACCTTCATAATTGTTAATGAGTTTGTCCCACATTTCTTTGGCAGTTCCTAGGTGCATAAATTTTACGAATTTTGCTTCTACAAGCCCACTTAGGATAGCATTCATAGTCATAGCCTTAGCGTTGAATCTAAATTCTAGCTTGTTATCCTTATTAGTTAGTACAACTGGCTTTACATAACCAATATCTACCACATACCAGACATCTGCACCTAAATCCATTATGTAGGTTCTCATTCTAACTTTCCAAAAGGCAAAGTTTGTTCCATTGAACAGAGGGGCCTTATTGGTTGAATTTCCTTCATGGCTTAACATGTTTAATCTCTAGGATCTACCTTTAGATAAAAGGGGTCAGCTCTGATACCAATTGTTGGACAACTGAGAGGGGGAGTGAATCAGTTGTTACTGGGCTTAAACAATTGTGCTTATTCTAAACTCTTTACACAACATTTAATGGCAGTCACAATAATGAAGGGATGTAAACAATAGAACATTCAGCATCAGTCACACATATGAGATACACAAATATAGAAATGGAGCTTGCTTTTTCAATATTTTCTCTATAGCTCTTCGACGATGTGACCACCATTGGTGACCGAGAACTTATCCATAAAGCGCTTTCACGATTTCGCAATTCAACATTTTGGCATCCTTGATGAGAAGATTTCTTTACGCTCTATGTCCCATTCCCCGAAACTCCAAACTGGAGCTTGCTGCTTCGAATTCTCTTCTACAGTTCTTCAACTATGTGACCACCGGAATATGACCCCTCTCCAATCACACAAGCACTTCGATCTCCAGATCAACATTCCTCGAACCATGTTGATCAGACGTCTATCCTCTGCCCCAGGGCTTCAACCTTCGGGACTTTGGGTGAGTGATGGAGTTAAAAACTCTTAAAGAAAAAAAAATTGGAGTGATGTCAGTCTTGCGTCACTCGATGACGTGTCGTGACCCAAGTGGCTATCACGTGTCACTCAGAATTATGATTTCTAGTGGCCTAAAATGCCAAATCAACTTGACACTTGTCGTTGTTTGATCGTGCCACATGTCATAGTCTTCCACCTATCCTTTCTGACGTGGTCTGGCACATTCACCTCCTAGATCTATCATCCCATATCACTTCACGATTTCGCATATCACAATTTCGACATTCTTGATGTGAATGTTCTTCACTTCCAAGTCCCAGTCTGCGAAACTCCGAAATGGTGTCAGATCATCTTTTCATCTTTTTGCACTTCACATCTTCGGGACTCCTGTGATGAGGAGTCTCGACACTTGACTCCTCCATATCCCGGTATCCAAAACTATGAAATGGAGTCGGATCAACGATCCAGATCCAACTTCGATCTGACGACTAAGCTTATTTCGTGATTTTCTGTATCGCGAGTTTGAGAGGTTAGGGAACCCCATTCCTTTGAATTTCCAGTTAGCAAAAGGATGATATTTCGCCACGTATCCTTCTTGGATCGATGGTCCAGTTTTTTCCTCGATCCAACAGTTGAGATTATATTGTGGTTTAGCATATCGAGATTTCACATTTTGTGACTTTGTGACTCCTGTAGTAAGAGTTCTTAACATCCTCAACTCTCGGTATCCAAAACTGTCTCCTTCTTTCGGGATTTCGGCGATTCGCATTTTGCGATTCTCGGGCTCCTGTGGTGAAGTGTTTTGACACTTCAACTCCTAGTATCCGAAACTCCGAAATGGAGTCGGATCAATGTATTTTGACGTTTCTCATTTCATCGTTTCGACATTCTTATCATGAGTTGCTTCCTTGACACCTCCAACGCCTGGTTTGATCTTTCCATGGAATTATACATGCGTTGTTGATCTTCCTTGCTTTCTTGTTTTCCATCAAATAAACAATCACACTCTTGCACTCTTCGTGCACCTCTGCAGTATCTCTTCTGATCTTACGTTGTCCCTGTTTTTCCATCACCACATACTCTGATCTTATCCTCAATGACAAGAACACCTACTTGTAAACATTCCAACAAACCTGCACTAAACAACCTGTACCAATAACCTGAATCAACATGTACCATTCATCAACCATGCATCAACCTTGACTCATCAAGATGTACCAACATCATCAACTATACACCTCATGTATGTCCCAACTCATCAACTATACACCTTATGTATGTGCCAACTCATCAACTGTACACCTCATGTATGTGCCAACTCATCAACTACTTATCTCAACCATGTACACAGCATGTACCTCAACCATATACCAAAGACATACACCAATATAACCATCTAAATTTATCTAATAATTTATCACTCTATCCATAAACCAAATACCATAAACCCCTACATCAAACCATGTGACACAATCTCACTTTTATGTAGCCTCAAGCTAAACCAACAACTTCATAAACACATCACAACCAAATAACCAATACCCATATGCCAAATACCAACAACAAAATACCAACTGTACCCCTCAACAAATATGATATGTGTAGCAATATTGAACATCCAATACCATCTCAAGAGATAAACCCTAGATCACAAAACATAGCTCAAACAAGATGTTCCATATCTCTCATGAATAGACCCCAACCATGTTGCTTCCACGATTTTTCCACCACACTTTTTTTCCTCAATTTCCGTGCCATGTTTTTTCTTCCGCACTTTTTCTACCGCACTTTTTATGCCACAATTTTTCTGCAGCACTCTTTCTACCGTGATTTCTCTGCCGCACCGTTTATGCTGCACTTTTTCTCCCAGGATTTCTCTGCCGCAATTTTTTTGTCACACTTTTTCTTCCGCACCTTTTTTTCCGTATTTTTCCTTCCGCACTTTTCTTGCCGCACTTTTTCTATCGAACTTTTTCTGGTGCACTTTTCCTGCCGCACTTTTTCTGCTGCAAATTTTCTCTATCAATAAAACTTGCCCAAATAACCTTTCACAAAAATAGATATTCAATGATATTCAAGTTTGATTAAACGAGAGATATTTTCCTCTTATTTATACTTTCATGTAGCATTACACTTTCCTTATTTTAGGGAGTTCTCCATTTATGTTATTATTCAAATAAATTATTTTCCAAACACTTGACTTTTGGGGGCTTCTATATCCCTCATGAGGGTTCTTCAACTTCATATGGCCACAACTCTCTAGCGGTGAGGGGTTATGTGGCGTTCCACATACCACTGAAAATGGCATGAAAAGCACTATCCATCTAGGATAGTTTCACTGAAAATTTCACTTAGCTTCATCTCATTATTCCACTATTAAGCATGGGTTCTCTAGCCATACTTCTAGGATAACGCAATCCACAAAGCGTCTTCCTTTGAGTGATTTTACAATAAGGGGACCACTTTGGATTTCATCCATTTGTACTTCTTATCAACGCTGACAAGATAATAATGAGTAATATTTACATCAAACAAACTTGTGTCCATTACCCAAACCTTTTTCCTATCGATATTTCTTCAAGGTTTGACATCAATTACAACCAACCCTAATCAACAACAATCCATAAACCATGTGTCAACAATACTACTAACAACTTCCTCCAACCATGTACCAAGTATGTACCAATCATGTATCAACTACTCATCAACTATGACTCATCAATATGTACCAACATCATCAACTATACACCTCATGTATGTGCCAAGTCATCAACTACTTGTCTCAACCATGTACCCAACATGTACCTCAAACATATACCAAATACATATACCAGTATAACCATCAAAATTTCTCTATAAATATATCATGCTATCCATAACCAAATACCATAAACCCTTACATCAAACCATGTTCCATAAACTCACTTTAATGTAGCCTCAAGGATGTATCATTCATAAGCCAATCATATACCAATACCACTAACACATGTCCCTCACAATCCACCACGAGATATGTCAATAAATCCAACCAAGTGCACTAACAATATACTTCAATAGATCTTCCTCAAAACCATTCTACAACAAACCCTGAACTTCCAAGAGGGAATCCAACAGATTTACAAGGAAAACCCTCAACTGTATTCATAAGTTCAACACTACACATATGAAAACCATAACTTTTTCTTATTGTGGCGTTCTGCTCCAGAGATTTTTATGTCGCGGTTTTTCTACCATGGTTTTTCTACAACACTTTTTTTGCCGCACTTTTTTTGCCATGGTTTTTCTTCCGCACTTTTCCTACTACGCATTTTCTACCGCACTTTTTCCTCCACAATTTTCTTACCGCACTTTTCCTGCCACAATTTTCTTGCCGCACTTTTTCTCCCACACTTTTCCTGCAACACTTTTTCTGTCGCAATTTTCCTTCCATGTTTTTTCTTCCGCACTTTTCTCTATCAATAATACCATCCCAAATAACCTTTCATAACATATATATTCAATGATATTCAATAGGATTTTTTTAATGATAGACCCTTGCCTCTTATTTATACTTTTATGTAGCTTCCTCAGGGGGTTACCTTCTAACCATCATAACCCACTTTCTTTATTTTAGGGTTAACCCACTTATAACCACGTGTCCACTTAACTTAACCACTTTCCATAATTAGTAAGTTCTCCATTAACTTTATTATTTAAATAATTTATTTTTCGTCCTCTTTCACTTATAGTACACTCATCACTTCACTTTATCATTTAAGTAATTTCTTCTTTGAAAACACTTTGACTACTTTTACCTTTTGTGGATTCTAGATGCTTCATGAGGGTTCTCCAACTTCACATGGCCATAGATATCTAACAGTGAGGATTTATGTGACATTCCAAAATCCACTGGAAATGACATGACATGTACTATCCATATATAATAGTTTTACCTGCAAATATATCAAAACTCATACCATTATCCATCAAACAAACTTGGCTCCATTACGCAAACATTTTTGCTACCAGTATTTGCTACCGTATGCTCTTCAAGGCTTGACATCAATGACAACCAACCCAATTAATAAACAATCTCCCCCTTTTTCATTGATGGAAACACTCTGATAAAATAATTAAGTCATATCACTCATGCTCCCCCTGTGACAATCACTCCCCCTGGAACCATGTCTTTGTTCTGTTTCTCCCAGCATTTACCTTTGCATATGATAAATATCTCCCCCTTTGTCATCAATGGAAAAGGTATCTTTCCATCTGAGGTTTCTCCCCCTTACTGAACTCTTCCTAAAACTGATCTCCCAACCTAAACTTTCCTCGTTATGTTGTGTCCTTATGTAAATATAAGACATAAGATGCACATTCAAAAGAATTCATGTTGGAGTATAAATTACTCCGATTCTTTGGAGAAGATACTCAAAGGCTTCCCTTGGAAGCAGTTTTGTAAAGATGTCTTCCACTTGTTCTTTTGCTCCCACATATTCAACTTGCATGTTCTTATCTACAACATGTTCCCGTAGAAGCTGATACTTTATTGGAATGTTCTTTGTCTTGGAGTGCATCACTGAGTTCTTTGAGATACTGATGGTGCTTGTATTATCACAATAGATTGGAATGGGATCATCATAATCAACTTGCATATCTGTCAAAGTTTGTTTCATCCATAGAACCTGAGTACAACATCATGTTGTTGCAATATACTCTTCTTCGGCTGTAGATAAATATTTTGATGATTTTTTCTAGCTTAGCTGAGATACTAAACACTCACCCAAGTATAACGCTTCTCTACTGGTATTTCGTTGGTCATCAATGCAAACTTCCTAATCTGCATTTGTTTAGGAAATAAGTGATAGATCCTTTCATTTTGGATACCATAATCCAAACTCTTATGTTCTTTTCAGATATCTGAAAATACTCTTCACTGCTAAGACATATGATTCCTTTCTGTTGCTTGAAATCGTGACAAATGTTCAACTTCCTGCATTACATCTGGTGTGGATGTTTTCACATATAGTAAGATACCAATCATCGACATGTATTACTCTAGTCTGTAAACTTTGAATTGCCATCTTTGTTGAATTTGCATCTGGTTTTCATAGGAATGGTAACTAGTTTTCAATCTTCCATTCCGACCCTCTTTAGCCTTTCTCTAATATACTTATTTTGAGAAATACAAATTCTTTGGTTGTTTTGACACATCTGAAGACCCATAAAGAAAGATAGTTCTCTAAGTAATGACATTTCAAAAACATTCTTCATATCCTTTGCAAATTTATGGCTTAACCTATCATCATTGCTTCCAAAAATAATATCGTCAACATAAAATTCAATTAATAAAATACTATCTTGAGTTACCTTGATGTAGAGGTTGTTGTCTGCACTTTCTTTTATGAACCATGTCTGTTGTAGATATTTATCTAGTCTAGAGTACCATGCTCTAGGATCCTGTTTTAGACCATACAAGATCTTCTTCAATTTTCACACGTAATATGTGTTCTCTAACAATTGAAATCCTTTTGGTTGTTCAATGCAGACTTCTTCTTCATCTTCTTCTTTTTCTTCATAAAGTTGTTCCATTGATTCATTTTCTTATTCCTTTAATTCTTGTCCACCTGTTTCATCAATTCTTACATTGATACTTTCCACAACTTTGTTCAACCTCAGATTGTAACACTTGTATACTTTCCTTGTACTTGAGTAACCAACAAGTACTCCTTTGTCCACATGAGAGTCAAAATTTCTCATTCTTCCATATTCTCTTTTGATGTAGAATTTTCTTCCAAATACTCTGAAGTGCATCACATTTGTTGCTCTTCCTTTCCATATCTCGTAGGGATTTTTTTCATTGTTTTTTATGAGCTTTACTCTATTTTGAATGTGAACTATTGTATGCACTGCATGTGTCCAAAAACTATCTGTCAATTTTGAATCCATTAGCATTGTTCAATCCATTTATTGTGTAATTTTCATCCATTAGGATAATGTTCCTTTGTATCTAAACCACTCTCTGAACCAATCTATGAATACATGCTCTCATCCAATGTGATATATATATCCAAATCTACTAAGTCTTATTATGAATCCATCTATTTCCATACTTTCCAAGACTCTACTGCACAATTGTCCATAATGTTCACCTATTTATCATTTTAATATCATGAAGTATTTACTAATACAACTGATTATACTTCTTCTAACTGACTGCTCTAGATCTATCTATTCAAACTCTGTAAACTTCTCAAAGGATGGTTATTTGGTCTGTCACATCTATCGAATAGACTCCCCCTATCTAATATTCATGTTACCTGGGAGTCTCTAAGTTGGATGGCTCAGACCAATTCCTACTTTGATGTGTATTCATCATCATCTTCATTGGTAGATTAATCATCTATTTGAGCTATGAATTATTTATTTCTGTCGGTGGATTCATCTTTCACTACAATTCCTAAAAGTACAATCTCTTGATCTTGTTCCTTATTTACTTGTCCTTATTTTCTTTTAGTTGTTTTCCAAACCTTTATGTATCTAACATCTTTCTTTTTCTCTATAGAATTTTCTTGAAATCGTTTTATTGCCAATCTTGTGATCTATGGGAGCTAGTGTTTGTTGACATGTTCTTCATGTTTTCTTATCCATACTTTCTTACATCTGATATCAGTGTTCTCTTTCATGGAAGTATCGATCATGCTTCTATAATCACTAGCTATGTCTCCATAGTTATGGCATTTGTAACATTCAATGTTACGTGGGGCCACATAGGAATTTCTTCCTTGAACATTTCTTTTATAATCTGTGAAATCGGAAACCTTATGTCCAAAGTTAGTACAATTAAAAAAATGCCATAAAATAAATTTGCATACCTGGGAGAGAATGATCTTCTTTGTGGCATAGTCCTTCTGAATTTTTGTCTTGACTGATCATGATCCTAATTGAATCTTTCTTGTGGCTTGAACATGGATGGTCTTCTTGAAGATGTATATTCAATAGTTTTCTTAGATTCTGGTTTACCATGATTCCTTCCTTTGAGTACTTTTGCATAACTCTTTCTATTTTCTTTATTCTTCTTTTCTAGCAACCTAGATTGCTTCTCTTCATTCTCTATAACTGATGTGGATGTTTTTGTCTCTTCGACATTCTTGTTGAGCTTTACGATTTTACTTCTCAATGTGACAACTTCTTCTTCAAGATTCTCAACCTCTTCTTCTTTCTTCATTATCTAAGACTTCTTGACTTCTTCTGTTTGTTTCACTTCTTCAAGCTAAATTTTTAATGTGATTATTTCTTCTTCAAGTCCTTTCTCTTCTTGAAAAAACTCTTCCACAAGCTTGTTTAGATCGTTATTTATTTCCTTAATATGATATGTCAATATCTTCTCTCTCATTTATGCTTCTTCCTCTTATGCTTCTATGTTGGCGTCCAAATATTGCTTTTGATATTCAAGATTTTCTTCAATCTTTCTAGCTTCTTCTAGCTGAGTTATTAAGTTCTTGATGATCTATTGGGATTCTTCAAAAATGTTAACACTTTCCTTTTGTTTCATCAACTCTTTATTCAGTGACTTGTTTTCTTCTCTTAGTTAATATAAAGAACTAATCAATTATGCTTCATAATTGTCTTCCTTTTCAATTAGTTTTTTTGTCTCATTTCCTTCATGGCATTCTATTTCAAGATGTTCATGTTTTTAACAATTGAGGAAAAACAACATACCTCTGGTGATTATGTGCTCTTCATCTTCTGAATCCATTTGGCATGGTGAACATAATTCTTCTTGATATGTATATGCATCTTCTTTGGAATTTTTTGAATCTGTGATGGGTGAATAATATATGTCATGTAACTTATTCCAAATTTCTTTGCTAAGTTCTTTGACTGATGAATATTTACCAACCTTTTCTCTTATTGGATTAGGTAATCCCTCTCAGATGAAATCCAATGCTATTTTGTTATTCTTCATCAATTCCTTCTTGGTTGCAGTCTTTTCCCTTTTTGAACTATCATAACCTATAACAACTGATAGCCAAATATAATGTCCCTGTGCCTATAAAATTCTTTTGTCCTTCTTCACCACATCTCATACCTTAAACCATTCTAACCATTAAACATTGGTACTCCATTCTCAGAATAATCCCTGATCTCCTTCTAGTGGTTAAATTGTTTCCTGAAGGAACTTGCACTGATACAAATTGTTGGATTACTGAGAGGGGGGTTGAATCGGTAATAGAGAAATTTAATATTTTTTCATCATAAAATGCAAGTGTTATATCAATGTAGAATTGTCATCCAATAGTTGCAGAGTAAATAAACAATGAAAAAATAAGCAATCACACACATACACATTACACCAGTGTTTTACATGGAAATCCAAAGCGGGAGAAAGCCATGAAATGATTTTTCTTATATGTATTTAAAAATTACATTCATTGGAAGCACCAACTTCCTTTTTTTTCCAGCTACAACTAGAAGGAGGCTCCAACCCCCTAGTTTCTTAGACTATAACCTAAAGGAATCTCCAACTCCCCAATTATTTGGCTTCAACCAAAAGGAGGGTACAACCTGAGGGAAGCTCCAACTCCCCAACTCTCTGGATACAACCAGAAGTAGGCCACAAACCCCTATGTTCTCCGGCTACAACCACTTGTCCTTGACTCGTCGAACCACCCTGATGTAGAAGTAGAATGATGGAACCACTATCACATTGTCACTATGAGATATACTATTGTAAACCTATAACAATCAACCTGCACCAAACAACCTGTACAAATAATTTGAACCATACATCAACCATGCATTAGCCTGCACCTCAAACTGTAATCAATATGTACCATAAACAAGTGCATCAACCATGCACCAACCTATAATAAACATGTACCATAAACATGTGCATCAACCATGTACCAAATTGTACCTCAACCTGTACCATGAACAAGTGCATCAACCATGCACCAAACCTGTAAAAATAACCTGTCACAACAACCTGTCCAAACAACCTATCACAACAACCTATCTTATCAATATTATCAACCAAATCTGATCTACTCACCAAGATCAATCACCAAGACAACTCTCAAATATGTGCATCAACCAAGCATAACACAAAAACTCATAATCATCACCAATATCAATATGTGCTTCTAATAATATACCGAGACAGGTATGCTCCATCATCCATAAACCATGTGTCAACAATACTACTAACAAGTTCCTCCAACCATGTACCAAGTATGTAACAATCATGTATTGTTGGCCCTTGACCAAGTTTTGGAGAACCTTGGTCACATTTGACCAATTTTGGGACTTCGACAAGATGGTTGAAGGAAGAGCACAATGCGAAGCAAAGATCACAGGATCTCGGCCCCTTATTAGGGCATTTTTGGGTTTAGGGTTTATGTAATGGGTATGAGATGTCGGCCCATGGGTTTACCCATGACTTGGCCCCTTTTGTAATGTATAAATAGAAAGCTAGATGTTCTAAGAAATATAACACTAGGTATAAGACAGAAGTGGTGCTAAGTGCTATATTGTGATGTTGGATCTATGTGGTTGAGTTAGATTTGTGCATACTCTGTGCATGAGAACTTGCAGAGATAAGTGCAACTGATTGCAAAGAGGCTTTGTATTATAAACTAGATCGGGGAAGGAGGGTCTCGCAAGGTGCACACAAATATCCTATCCTATGCATAGTGGGTTCTTATGTCTCTGTGCTTGTAGAATATTGAAAGACGACAATAAAGAAGAAAAGAGTTGGTGGATGTATCCCCACACTGGGGTGAACCACGTTTATCATGTGTTATGGTTTCTTTATGCATTATAGTTGTTATGTTATTGATGTGATTTATGCTTAGTGCACTGATATGTGTTAGAAGCATCTGATATAGTAGCGTAGTTCTTAGTAATGTCAATGAATGCTAGATCTGATCTATTTCTATATGCTAAGTGCTAGGATGTATTAGATCTTGTTGAATAGTACGCTGCTATGTAACTAGGGTTTCGACCTGCGATGTGAATAAGGGTTAAACACTAAGAAATGTTAATTGCTAAAGTGCTTTGTTAAGTGTTGTAATCATAGATCTGTGTCCCAGCTAGGTTGTAGAAACTTGAGTCCTACAACCACCCCTACCTCTACCTCGGGTGAGACTTCATCTGATTCACAGGTGTTGCGGAAAGGGATGGTATTTATGGTTTTGTTGGTGCGTTGTTGAAGTGTTGAACCCTGGGTCTGCCCCTGTGCCAATAAATGGTTTCGTTGTCGAGACCTAAAACTATGATTTTTGGGAACTGAAGAAAAGAAATATCTATGTGTAGATCTATTTCTTTAGTGCACAATATTCTACTTGAATGAGAAGATTTGTGCTAAGAAAGGAATCAGATCTGAAGAAAAGATGTCAAATCTTAAAGATTTGTGCTATGAGAAAGGTAAGATAAGTGAAAATTTTTGTTTTGAAAGAATGGATCTAGGTATGTCTAATAGATTTTGTCCTAGTCTAAAAACTAGGGCACATATAGAAGAAAGAAGATTGGATATGAGTATATCTGATAAGAATAGTGCAAGATATGTTATTCCTATTCATAGAAAGAACTTTTGGACTAACAAATGGATGCAGGATCCTAGAAAGATTTTTTTGCAGGTTAGTTACTGTGATCTCGGTGTGCAGTACAAGAAAGGTTATGTGTCATTTAAAAGAAAGAGAGGAATAACTATTTTCTATATTTGCAGAAGACTGGGACATCTTGCTAAGGAATTCCCTAGTATAGGTCCTAGTTGTCTTTGCTGCAAAGTTATGGACCATAAATTTTTGGATTTCCCTAGAATGATTGCTAAAGTTGAAAAGATGAATATGATACAAGAAAACCATGAGATAGGCCAAGAAACTAAGGATATGATAGAACCCCAAAAATAATCAAAGATTGTATTATTACAGATGAAAGAATCCATGAATGATCAAAAAAATATCAACTTATCAGAGATCTTAAAAGAGAAGGAGTGCATAGAAACAAGAATATGAGACTTTGACATATAATATGTTCTGGATGAAGAAATAAGGGTGAATATCATGATAGAAAGAACTTGGGAAATTTTGGGAAAGCCTGCTATGGTTCCTTCATTAGGAGGAATATGATTATTTAGAGAAAAGTTGATAACCCTATGTGGAATACTTACCCAGAAATCTATGAGTGCTCATGGAACTTCGATAGAAGAAGAATTTGAGATCGCTAAATTTGTTGAGAACAATGGACCATTTTCTATTTTGCTAGGAAAAACCTAGATTGAGAAATATCAGATACGAAGGAAACAAGAAAAGGAGGATCTAGAACAAAAAAGCAATAACTAAGAGATTTCATGGCTAGGAGAATAGCGCACTTACGGGAAGAAAAAGAGGACCAGGCGAACCTACTAAGGACCAGAGATCTAGATGTCGAAGTTGAAAGAACACAGGAAGACTGGAAACACCTGTCTTTACAAGAGAGTAGAGAACCTACCCCAGAAAGAGAAGAAGTATTACCATTGAACCCTATCAAAGAACCTCCAGAGTGAGAAGTTACTATGCCAAGAGGAGATAAGAACAATAATGAAAAGAGGAAACCAGTGACTCAGATTACAGGAAAGAAAGCCAGAAAGCTCAGCAAGAAGAAAGCAAAGTTAGAGAAATTACAGGAATTTCCAGGGAAGACTTCACAGAAGGAAGGTTTGCAGAATTGGAACTTCGTCGAGATAGTACAAAAATGAAGATTGGCACTTCACCACGACAAATAAATATAACCGTTGGAGGCATCCTGGCCATTATCCCGACTCTCCAAAATGGATCGAACCTAGTTATGGCCAGAAATATCACCATTAGACCGTTGGGACCATGCCATAACAGATGGAATTGCATTGATTGAGGCATTCCTGCCCATTGGAGGAGTCTGTTACAACATTCTCTATTTATTCCGTCCAGCGTTGCACCGAGAACACTTTTGAAAACAATGATTATTTGAGCCCACAAAGAACTAGTTGTTGTCATGTTGTGACTATTTGAGACCTTGCCACCCATTCTGTTACATTGAATATTTGATCACCGACCTGAGATACTTGATCTAGAGAATGCATGTTGGGTGACTTCAGCGAAGTAGAGAAATCCATCGAAAAGATCCTCATTGAACTCATGGTTGAGAAGGTCATGTTCACAAGAGTCCAAGCCTCGTCGACGAGAAGAGTGAAAGCATCCCCGTCGACTGCTCGTGGATATGGACCATCCTGAGTTGTGATAGAAAAATGAACCAAGCATCATGATGACTTGGCGAATGCGAAGCTCATCCCATCTATCATGCGCGATTATATTCCACCTCTAGCTGGCATGGTGAGTCATTATAATGTCTCGAGGGACTTTGACTACTCCTTGATTACTTCGTGCCTCCCGAAAGGGAAACACACAATAGGACCATAGTTAGGAAAAATCATGACATTGAAGATCGGTGACTTCCACATGGGAGATCAAAAGAACCATGGAATGCTCACCCCACACAAGTATTTGACCAAGAACAAGGGAGAGAATTTGAAGATCATCCCCCAGTCATGGAATATGGACATCGTGAGGTTCACTATCCTGAACATGATGAAGATACCACACTTTGGAAGGAATTAGGAGGTTAACGCGTGTGTTAAAATACTGTTGTATTTCTTCCATGGAGGTTATCTATGGCTAGACAGACGGATCACTGTAGATCTGGAACTGATCCATCAGATCACCGGATTAAGCATGCAAGGACAAAACCCACAAGAATTTTATCCAAGGATAGTTGCATATCGCGCCCTGGCATAGAAAATTAAAGATACCTATGGCGATTTGGAAAAGGGGAAGTGAGGATAAAAGTAGCCTCCATTAAGAATGGTGCAGTGTGCCTAGCCTGCCAGTTGATTGTTGATAAGCTAGTAAGGAAGAACAGACCCATGCAGGTCATAAGGTTCATTGTTGACCTCACGGGAAAATGCCTGGAAGGGGTACAAATGAACTGGGCAAGCTACCTTGTCATCTAGTTAGAGAAATACTGTCATGAAGCTGAAGATCAGGGCTACGAGTTCCACTTCAGTTGGTTGTTGATCCTCATCACTTTCATTGCTTGGGAAATGATGGAAGGTGTGACCTTCTCTGATATTGAGCCATCAAAACCCTTAGCTGCGAAGTTCACCATGCTATGGTATTTACACAACATGGAAAAAAATTGATAGTCAAATGTGGTGTTCCACACCTACTACCTACAGTTGAAGAAGGCTATTGATTCATTCTCTCGAATGACGTTGAACACCCTGCACAAGTTTAGACCATTTGTGAACTTCCATGCAGATAGACATTTTATTTATATCACTCTGTGTGAAGACGAACACAAAGAAGAGCTGCAAAGTTACTATAAACTCATAGAGTAAGCTCATGGAAGTGACTCAACAACTCCATCCAGTGCAGGACACGGCTTGCATACTTTTTAAGGATATTGAAGAACGAGGTGCAGAACTGGAACAAGTGGTCACCACAATAGGACAACGCTTGTAAGGACCTGTGACGAAGAAGGTTATTCAATATTTCTCTGAGAAGGAGGCTTTGGAGAAGCAATAGGTCTAGGCAGATCGAGCCAAGCTCAAGGAATTTGAGGCAGAGTTACCCAGATCAGAGTGACTCGGGATGACTCACAGATGATTGTTGGGGGATTGTTGTCCCTTAACCAAGTCTTGCAGAACCTTGGTCTTATTTGACAAATTTTGGGACTTCGACAAGCTGGTCAAAGGCGAAGAGGAGATCATGGGATCTTGACCCCTTCTTAGGGAATTTTTGGGTTTAGGTTTTATGTAATGGGTATGGGATGTCGACCCATGGGTTTACCCATGCCTTGGCCCCTTTTGTAATATATAAATAGAAATCTAGACGATGTAAGAAATATAACACTAGGTCTAAAAGATAAGTGGTGCTAAGTGCCATATTCTACTAAGTGCAAGTGATTAGTTGGATCTATGTGGTTGAGTTAGCTTTGTGCATACTCTGTGCATGAGAACTTGCAGAGCTAAGTGAAAGTGACTGTAAAGAGGCTTTGTGTTGTAACCTAGCTTGGGGAAGGAGGATCTGGTGAGGTGCGCACAGATCTCTTGTCCTATGCGGAGTGGGTTCTTGTGGCTCTGTGCTTGTAGAAGATTGAAAGAATATAATAAATAAGAGAAGAGTTGGTGGACATATCCCCAAACTAGGGTGAACCATGTATATCCTTTGTTATGGTTGCTTTGTGCATTATAGTTGTTATGTTATTGATGTGATTTATGCTTACTGCAGTGATATGTGTTAGAAGCATATGATATAGTATCATAGTGCTTAGAAATGTGAATGAATGCTAGATATGATCTATTTCTATATGCTAATTTCTAGGATGTGTTAGATCTTGTTGAATAGTGCGCTGCTCTGTAACTAGGGTTTTTACCTGCGACATGAATAAGGGTTAAAAACTAAGAAATGTTAACTGCTAAAGTGATCTATTAAGTGTTATAATCACAAATCTGTGTCCCATCTAGGTTTTAGACACTTGAGTTCTGCAACCACCCCTTCCTCTACCTTGGGTGAGGCTTCATCTGCTTCGCAGGTGTTTCCGAAAGGGTCGGTAGTTAGGGTTTTCTTGGTGCGTTGTTGAAGCGTTGAACCCTGGGTCTGCCCCTGTGCCAACATGTATAAACTACTCATCAACTATGACTCATCAATATGTACCAACATCATCAACTATACACCTCATGTATGTGTCAATGCATCAACTACTTGTCTAAACCATGTACCCAACATGTACCTCACCATATACCAAATACATATACCAATATACCCATCAAAATTTTTCTAGAAATACATCACGTTATCCATAACCAAATACCATAAAACATTACATCAAACCATGTGCCACAACCTGACTTTTATGTACCCTCAAGGATGTATCTTTCATAAGCCAATCATATACCAATACCACTAACAAGTGTCTCTCACAATGCACCACAAGATATGCCAATAAATCAAACTAAGTGCACTAACAATATACTTCAATAGATCTTCCTCAAAACCATTCTACAACAAGCCCTAAACTTCAAAGAGGGCATCCAACAGATTTGCAAGGAAAACCCTCAACTAGATTCATAAGTTCAACACTACACATATGAAAACCATACCTTTTTCTTCTTGTAGCATTCTGCTGCCGTGGTTTCTATGCCGCACATTTTGTGCTACACTTTTCCTACCATGATTTTCCTACCAAACTTTTTTTTCCACGGTTTTTCTGCCACACTTTTCCTACCTCGATTTTCCTACTGCACTTTTTCTGCCGCAATTTTTCCACCGCACTTTTCCTGCCACTATTTTCTTACCGCGCTTTTTCTGCTGCACTTTTCCTACCGCAATTTTCTTTCCGCACTTTTTCTCCCACAGTTTTCCCACTGTACTTTTTCTACCGCACTCTTCCTACCATGATTTGCCTGCCGCACTTTTTCTACTTTGATTTTCTCTATCAATAATACCTTCCCAAATAACCTTTCACAAAATAGACATTCAATGATATTCAATAGTTTGTTTTTAATTAGAGACCCTTGCCTCTTATTTATACTTTTATGTAGCTTCCTCAAGGGGTTACCTTCTAACCATCTTAACCCACATTCTTTATTTTAGAGTTAACCCACTTATAACCACTTGTCCACTTAAGTTAACCACTTTCCATAATTAGTAAGTTCTCCATTAACTTTATTATTTAAATAATTTCTTCTTTGAAAACACTTTGATTACTTTGACCTTTTCGGTCTTCTAGATGACTCATGAGGGTTATCCAACTTCACATGGCCATAACTCTCTAGCCGTGAGGATTTATGTGATTTTCCACATTGCCTAAAATTACATGACATGTACTATCCATCTAAAATAGTTTTACCTGCAAATATATCAAAACTCATACCATTATTCATAAAACAAACCTGGGTCCATTAAGCAAACATTTGTGCTAACGAAATTCACTACCAGACTTTCTTCAAGGGTTGACATCAATGAAAACCAACCCAATTAATCAACAAGGGGGAAAGAAAGATGGAAATTCAGATTTGTTGAGTGGTTGGGAAACCTGAGATCTAGTTAGCTAGTTGTTGTGTGTTTTATGTTTGGCATAGGACCCGTCCCTGTGGATTCATAGCCCCAGATCAGAGGTGACCTTTTTTTGAGAGTAAAATAATAGAAGTGTCTATGGTTGGAGGAACGCCCTTGGTATGTATCCAATTGGTGAATGTTTTCTTGAAAAGATAAGTTGTCTCTATATTTTTGTATAATGTATATTATATTGTGTATTTAATTATCTATGAGATATGTATTTATAATGTGCATGTTTGTTGGTTATTTGTTGTGCATGGAATGTTGTTTATTTATTTTATGTTGTAGCATGGATATTGATTAATGCATGTGAGTCTTTCATGCTTGATTTTTCGGATTAAATTTTCTTAGAATTCAAAATCAATTAAGAAGCGAGTTTTTGGGGTAGCATGGCTAGCCTGTGGGTGGTTGGGTATGTTACAGATTGGTACGTTCCCAAAGTGTGGGTGGTTGAGTACATTACACTATAGATTGACCATACTCAATTATTATGGAAACTCTATGATTTCATTCATTTGTGTCATATTTTTAATGCTTCACCTCTTCTCCATGATTTACCAACATATTAATTCCATATCTACCAATATACAACAATAAAATGGTAAATACTTAGTCACACAGTCATTCAAACAAATCCATTCTTAGAAAGAATTTAAGCTAGGAGATAAGTGAAGATTCAATGGGTCCATAATTTTATTAATAATATCTTTGAACAACATTTCATTTCTTTTCTAATCACTCCCACTACTACATTCTCATGCATGGGAATTCTATTGATACAACAGCATGAGGAGATGAATTGAATCACAAAGATCAATATGTATCCTCTATTAGTGGAAATATAAAAAATTACTCCTATATTAATTCCTAAAATCTCAAATACATGCTCAACAACCTTATTTAAGAAAATCCTATATTTTACGCGGTGGAGGTTGTTACAATAGTCTTTGAAAACTCCTCAACAACTTGCATAGTCCAATTTGCTTCTTCTTCTATTTATTGTATTTCCTCCTCAAAAATTTCTTACATCTCAAATGTGCCAATACGAGATCTTCAAATTCAAGTTGTTGCTCTTGTTGTCGTTGTCTCGAATCTATTGCTTCATATTTGTATCCAATTCTAAGTTCTTCAAAATACTATTCATTCTTGTATTGATCACTTCTATTTGTTTGTAGGTCTGAGAGTGGTAAGATTATTTCAATTTGAGACCGAATTCCAAAATTCTCCAAACATTTTGATCAACATTCATTATTTTTGTCAAGTTTTCTCCTCCTGGATCCCATATTCAACTTTCTTCCTGTAGGTATTATTTTCTTTCATATGTATATCCACCTTGTAGGTTTAATTCTCTTTGAGTATCCATCCTCTATGTAATTTATTTGATTACAAACACACATGAAACAAACATATTAAAGAAAATGGTTTCTTCTTCATACACCTTGCTCCATTATTTTGCATAGTCTGCACCCTTCTCAATTGTATTTTTGGTAGTCTTCAAAAAATCCTTGTCATAAATTGCATCAAGATCAATCAAGTTTTCAAAAATCATATTAAGTTTGTGAAAGACATCCTCACATTCATCCTTATTAATGATCAATACTAATTTATACATGTTGTCCACTCTTTCATGAATATTCCAAAAAGAAATGTTAGATGGATTTTTCCATCTCGAGTTGCACCAGCCTTTTTATTGATAAAAAAAGAAAATTTATCTAAATCACAACTATCATCATCATTTTCACCAAATTTATTAATCTTTGGAAAGAAATTCAAAGTTGAAAATCTATCAACACCATACTTTTTTGCGAGTTTCTTAATAACATTATAGAAAAAACAATTATGCCCTTGTTTTGTCTTATAAACCCTTGATCCTTATTGGAACTCACCAATGAATCCTTTATTCTATCTCTGACTTGCAATGTATGAAAATGCAATAATGTTTTTTCAGATTTTTCTCCATATCCTCTATTTTATCTTCCATTTCCTGTACATTCCTTCATATTCTTGTACACTTTTTCAAATTAAACTTATCATTCATGTGGTTCATCTTATATTGAAATCTACAATCAAAATTCTAAGATTCTTTTTCAATTCCTTCCTTCTCATGCATCCATATTTCAGTAAAAACGTGTTCTTGACTAGGTTTCCATATAGTGATTTTTTGACATTGAAGAAAACCTCTTCCACTTTCATTATTCCTTTTTTCATATATTTGTACAGCACACAAACACAATTTATTTTTGCAAATCATAACTTTCCAACTATCTCAAACAAACACTTAAAATTTATTTTAGCCTCTGAGGCTATTTTTCAAATTAAACTTATCATTCATGTGGTTCATCTTATATTGAAATCTACAATCAAAATTCTAAGATTCTTTTTCAATTCCTTCCTTCTCATGCATCCATATTTCAGTAAAAACGTGTTCTTGACTAGGTTTCCATATAGTGATTTTTTGACATTGAAGAAAACCTCTTCCACTTTCATTATTCCTTTTTTCATATATTTGTACAGCACACAAACACAATTTATTTTTGCAAATCATAACTTTCCAACTATCTCAAACAAACACTTAAAAATTATTTTAGCCTCTGAGGCTACTAGTTCCTTTTCAAATAAGAAATCATGCAACAAGTATTTCATACCTTTGAGCTGACTTCTAAATCCACACACTTGTAAATTCTTTTTCAAATTTATGCTCATATATGCATGATCAATCAATTTTTTCTTCTTGGCCATCATTTCTTCATCTTTGATGTCATATGTCAGAATACCTTCATTACTACATAAATGTACTCCCATATGATATTTCATACCTACATAATCACCATTGTCATCATATACTGAAAATAAAATTTCATGATGTATATTCCATTCTAGAACTCCATTTTATTTCTCAAAATAATCTTCATTTTTGAATTGTTGTTCTTCTTCCTCATGGTTGTTCAAGTATCTTTCAAGCCAACATATCATCATTCCTTCATGCCTTCAAAATTTGTTATCTGTTTCCTTACTTCTAAAACTTTCTTCCTTTATTTTTCTTTCTCTTTAAATTTCTTTCCTTGTCTGGCTTGTGATCTATTCATGACCTATTCCTTCATTCTTCCATTTGATTTGTCTATAAGTGAAATTTCCATAATATCCATTTTATATTGTTCCTCTTTCATTGTCTTCACTTATTCCTCTCTTGAATAAAATTGATATCTTAAATTCTCTTGGTCATCATTTTTATGAAGATCATTACATTTCTTAAAACAAATAACTTATTATTTAAATGTTGCCACCTGATTTGCTTGAGATTCTTTCATGAACAAGGGATATCTTTCATTGAAGCTTATTTTATTTCAACTGGAAAATTGTTTTTATCCTCCATAAGCTTGTCTTTCTGCTTTTCATCTATTCCATCTTCTAGGAATTTGAATTTTTCCTTTGAATTTTCCTCTTCCATGCTTATCTAAAATGCATGATCTCCATTCACCTTGGCTTTTCCTTCATGATACAATTCCACCTCTTTCTCCTTTTTTACATCTTCTTGTTTTTGTTCATCTTCATTTTCTTCATAACTTTAAAACATACACTTAAACAAACAATTATTTTGAAAAACTTGAGACTCATCTATCTCTTTTCATTTCTCTAGCACTGGAATCCCTTTTTTGTTTTGGTCTGAACTTTCCATAATATTTTTTTCTTGTCTTTCATCCATCACCTCTTCATCAAGAATTAGTCCTCGCTCTAGTTCACAAATGTGACCTTCTTTCTATGTTCTGAATAATTGATGTTCATAACATTCCCTATGTTCAATTGCTCCGTTAACTCCGAGTTCCTTCTTTTCTTTGATCCAAACATTCAATCTCTGTCTTAATTTCCTTACAAGAAATAACTCTCTAGTCCATTTGACTCTCCTTTTCATATTCCAACCACAAATTTGGTTTTCTCTCTCTTCCTCTTGTAGTATCATCATCATAATACTGAACTTCTCCTTTAACTCATCTATCTTTGTTTCAATTCCTAACTCATTGACATCTTCTTTCATTTTTCTATGGTGTTTTCCTTCTTATGAGCCTTTAATTTGACTTTCCATATTCCTTTCTCCTAATATTTATTGATCTCACATTATATTTAGGCTACATTGTGCCTCTTCTATTACAGAAATAATTTTTCACCCTGCTAACACAATAACTCACCTAGGTTTATCTTCCTTTGAGCCTGATTTGTTGGTATTTGTGGTTCTTTCCTCTTAGAACATTTCTATGAGCTTCCTCTTCTCCTCAGTTGAAATAGTTATAAGGTTTATAAACCTTCACACTTTCTTGAGAGATTATTTTTCTCTTCTTCCTTCACATTTCCAGCCTCAATAGTTGTAGGGATTTCCACAAATGTCTCCTTTCATATTTTCTGTTACATGTAAAATATACAAAAACACATATATTGTCCAAAGTTTCCACTCAATATATTATATGTTCAATAGATTTTCCTTTTCAATATATTTATCCATACTCTTATATCAAATCATAGACTACAATTCCACTTCTCACACAAAACATAAAACTATACTCTCATGCAATTTTATCAACAATTTGTTTTCTACATTCACAAGCAGGTAGTAAACCTACTATGATACCAAAACTTATGCAATCTCAACACTCACAATATGAGCACATATATTACTGAAATATCCTTTACTTTATGTATACATGAATCTTAAGCACAAACTCTCCTTTAATCATAATTAGCATCTTGTGCAAAAACCTATAACTAGTTTAATTTTCCTTGTTTGTAAAATATTTTTATTTTATTAAATGGTGCAAGTTTTTCTTCCTATGTTCATTATGTAGTGACTACAAACCAACATCCAGGATCTACATAAATGGTATTATGGAAACTTTCAACACTTACTTATCAAGTTGAAGTTTTGATTCAAAACATTAAAGTTATTCTTTGTAGGCCATTTGACTCTCCTTTTTATCTTCCAATCATAACTTTGGTTTTCTCTCTCTTCCTCTTGTATAATAATAATCAGAATACCCAACTTCTCCTCTAACTCAACTATATTTATTTCAATGTTTAACTCATTTACATATTATTTCATTTTTCTATGGTGTTTTCCTTCTTCTAATACCTTAATATCATTATCCATATTCCTTTCTACTGAGCTTTATTGTTCTCACTTTCTCTTTAGGATGTAATGTGCCTCTTCTTTTGTAGAAAGTATTTTTCACCCTACTAACACAATAACTCACCTAGGTTTCTCTTCCTCTGAATTCGATATTTTGGTATGTATGGTTCTTTCCTCTTAGAACCTTCCTCTGAGCTTCTCTACTCCTCATTTGCAATAGTTTTAAGGTTTCTAAACCTTCACACTTTCTTAATATCTTATGTTTCTCTTCTTCCTTCACTTTTCCAGCTTCAATAGTTGTAGGGATTGCCACAAATTTCTCCTTTTATCTTTTTTGTTACCTGAAAAATACAAAAAAAACACATATAATGTTCATAGTTCCCTCTCAAGAGATTATATGTTAAATATATTATCCTTATGAAGAGATTTATCCAAAATATTATATCAAATTGCAAACTATAATTCCACTTCTCACACACAACATAAAACTATACTCTCATGCGATTTTATTAGCAATTTGTTTTCCACATTCACAAGCAGGTAGTAAACATGCTCTAATACAAAAAACGATGCAGGCTCAACATTCATAGTATGATCACATGTATTACTAAAAGATACTTTACTTTATGTATACATGAATATTAAGCACAAACTCTCATTTGATGCTTAGTATCCTGTGCAAAACATTATAACTGGTTCAGTTTTCCTTGTTTATACAATATTTATATTTTATTAATGGTATAGGTTTTTATTCTTATTTTAATTATGTAGTGACTACAAACCAACATCCACAATCTGCAAAAATGGTATTAGGTAAAATTTCAACACTTACTTGTCAAGATGAAGCTTTGATTCAAAACATTAAAGTTGTGCTCTATGACTGGGATTTCAAAGAACCATAGCTACAATACAAGGGCTCTTTTAATGTTATAATATGTCTATCATTAACAAACTAATGGCCTACTCACTATCCAATACCACAATCTACAAGGATGTTTCCTTCATATTTCTCTTTGAATGATGATAAGGGAAATTTCTTAGCTTCTCACACTTGAAAGAGAACAATGATTTTCCTTTGCCCAAAATAGAATTCTAGTGTTTGATTCTTACAGGGATACCTTGCTAGAAAAATCCATAAAATATCAAATAGAAAAAATCATTGGGCACCAATTTTAGCATCTTTGTAAATGATCGGCTTAAATTCCTCTAAAAATGCGATATAGGTTTGCATTCTATGATCACAATTATTAATGGGCCAATGCATCACTTCTAACAATGATCGGGCACCACATTAGGGTTTCCTTACAAAACTAGAATTCTATGTTGAATTCCAATTCCATAACCCTTCTTCTCTATCCATCCCCTTTTTGTGCTTGTGGGAGGTAACAATTCTCACTAAAGTTTTTTAGTAATAGCTCCAACATGTTATTCTTGGCAATAATAAGGTTACAAGACCATCACCAACACTACCAATGAACCATCGCCAATGATATATAGATTGACCATACTCAATTATTATGGAAACTCAACAATTTGATTCCTTTGTGTCATATTTCCAATGCTTCACCTATTCTCCATGATCTACTAACATATTGATTCCATCTCTACCAATCTATAACACTACCAATGAACCATCACCAATGATATATAGATTGACCATACTCAATTATTATGGAAACTCAACAATTTTATTCCTTTGTGTCATATTTCCAATGCTTCACCTATTCTCCATGATCTACTAACATATTGATTCCATCTCTACCAATCTACAACAAATTCAGGATTACAAAGAATTTGAGCTAGGAGATAAGTTCCCATTCAATGGGTTTGTAATTTTCTTAATAATAGATTTGAACAACATTACATTCCTTTCCTAATCACTCGCATTACTACATTCTCACTCTCATTGTTTCATTCTCATGCATGGGGATTTTATTTATACAATAGCATGAGGAGATGACTCAAATAAAAAAGATTGATCCAAACTAACTCCTATAATAATTCTTATACTATAAAAAAACATGCTTATCAACCTTATTTAAGAAAATCCTATCTTTTACTTATGTTATGGGGTGGAGGCTCTTACAATAGTCTTTGACAACTCCTCCATATGTAACTCAATCTAGATACATATAGAACCTATTATGAACTTAGGAAAAAACAATTTTTAAAATATTCTTTTGCATCATTATGTTAGTATGATATATCTATTTATTGATTTTAGTCTTCCATGTACCTCTATGTTGTGTGCCTTTCGAGTTCCATGTTCATCCATAATAAGTTTTTTGATGCTCACAAGCTTGCCTTGATGATTTTTGTTTCTCAGGGTGGTGTGGGTGGCGATATAAAACAACCTTAGTTATTGGTTATGCTTTCTTTGAATCTTCAACTTGTGGCTCCTTTGAGGCATGTAGATTTATATATTATTCTTCCTTGTTATTCCCTTCATGGGGATCTCCTTCAAGTTCTTCTTTATACCCTTCTTCAATTACAAACTCAGACTCTGTATTTGACCTTTTATTGATATTAGAATTAGTTTTCCCATAAGTACTTCTTGACGTGCAATCTTAGGTCATTGTTGCACACTAGGAAAAATATCTTTCAATGCACTTTTCTTTTTCTTGTAGCAAAGATGCTCAAAATTATTTTGCACGTTAATATTAATGATACTCCCTGATTCGATCCAACAATATCCAAAAATAATATCCATATCATCTATGTCTATAGAACATAAATTTGAATGTAAAACATATTTATCCATTGTAATATTAAAATATTTAAAATTTTGAACGTTCTCACCCTCAACTTGCTTGCTTTGTGCTAGGACTTGCAATCATTTAGTCAAGTTAACGGTGATGAAATTATGGCTTGCTACTAGGATTTATGAAAAAGACCTCCACAAATCCATCACAGGAAGTGTTTAGCTAAAAAATTATCCTTTGTGGTTTGTTTATCCTTCTTCACAGTATGAGACCGCTTGTCTAGAAATATTTTTTCATATGCTTAATCTAAAAGTGTGTTCATCTTTTCATAGTTAATAAATTTCCACCATATTGTATCGTCTTCTATTAAATTTAGGGCTAAACAATATCTCCAGTGGTTTGGGAAAAATGAATTAAAATGATTTATGTATGCTTCAACACTAAGACCAATATATTTTCCCATAAAATTCATCTTGCTTCAAAACACCCACAAATAGAACTAGGTTTTTTAACACAAATAACTTACTTTTCAATGGATCTCCTTTGTGCAATTAGGGTTTTGGAGAAAAAAGTTTAAAATGACAATAATTCCCTCAATATGACTCAGAAGTATATCATATAATATGTCAAATTGAATTTATCGAAGTGGTATTTCACCTAATTTTGGTATGGTTTCAATTTGAGTAATTTGTTAAAAGTTGTCTATTTTTCAATACCCGGAACAAAGCCTTGGTCATAATAGAAACAATCCTAATATGGTTAATTTTAAATCAATGATATCTTCACTTCTCATAATCCAATTCAAACAATTTAATTTTTAAATTGGGTATACTTTTTAGAGGAAGTTAGATCCACAACTACTTTTTCTATATTCTACATAGAAATATAGAGAAATGGATTTGAGTGTCATGGTCCTTTTTGTTTTCCTTAAAAATCCCACATACAAAAAATAATAATAATAATCATATATATATATAAGAGCTCTAATACCACTTGTAGTGTACCTTATGTAACATCCCCACTATAATCTCTAGTTTAATTAATGCTTATGTAGATATAATACATGGCTGCCAACTGTTAAGGGGACATGGATAAACATGGGGACTGAATCAATCCACAAGAAAGGGAAGGGTCTAAGTCAATTTTTAATAAAGGGATCCAAGGGGGAAATACCAATGTATATTAATTCAACCCATTTTCCTAAATTTGGTATTGGTATATGAACCTTCTAATTTCTAATTTAGTGTTCCCAAAGCTAATCATTGAATACATGTAAGAGGGTGGGTGTGAGATGTAACATCCCATAGCTATTAGGAACATGGGGGGATGAGTACAATTAGTTTGGGGAAGTGTGTAAGTCAAGGAAGCAAGCAAGAGGAGAGA
The DNA here is from genome assembly GCA_000966675.3 of Picea glauca. Classification (NCBI taxonomy): domain Eukaryota; kingdom Viridiplantae; phylum Streptophyta; class Pinopsida; order Pinales; family Pinaceae; genus Picea; species Picea glauca. The sequence continues at coordinate 992,321 of JZKD02S1642911.1, forward strand.
AATTTGTATGGGTTGGGACAACAGTTGTAGACAATCAATTTTTTTGCATGAACAACAAGTAGATAGCAAGAAAGAGAGAATGGAGTTGAAACATCCATGGAGGGAGAATTATAGATCATGTTGGAGAGTATATGGAGCATATATGGAGTGTTTTGGAGATGAATATTGAATATTCGGGTTGTCAATCCTGAAGGGTGAACTCATGTGTGATTTTCACTGTAACAACAAGTGTTTTTTTTTTTGTTGGTAGTTTTCCTAGAAGAAATCTCCCTTGAATTCTCAGTTGAGCGATTTATGGTTACCTATGCCATAGAGACTAATAAACAATGGGATGCCCAAGAGACTGATATTAGTGAATGGGTACATTCCTTCAGTTGGGAAGTTTTAGAGGAACAGATTTGGTGTAAAATCAGAATAGTTGTAGGAGAATTCCAATGGATTGTGAGTTTTCTGAGTTGTGAGTGGGAAATGAGAGACCACCCACTTATGTGGATTGTTAGCCTTATCTTGGGGGTGACTTGGTGTTGAGATTTGGAACAACAAGTCTATGTTTGGGTGGAATGTTCGTCCCAAGCAGATAGTTGCACAATGGTTTATAAAATATAAGTTATTTATCTTGCTTCTATTGTATTATGAGTTTATTTGTTGTGCATGAACTCTGTGTATTTGGGAATGATTTATATGATATTGTAATTAAGTTTATTATATACATTTCATGTTTTTTTTAAATGTTGTATATGCATTTAATTAATTTTAACGAACAATAGCTAAATTTTGTTTCAATTTGTAGATGAAAGCTATAGGAAATTAATTAGATAGTAAAAACAATTATTTATGAGTTTTACGCACTGTAATGTTCCACAACTTGGCTGGGGGAAATTACACCTTAGATCTAAATAATCACACACAATATATCCAATTATAAGATAGAAAATCCCATTTACTTGAATGTATTAAAATACCCTTAAGGGAGGGAAACATCATACAATGATCCTTTTATGGAAATAATATAATCATGTTCACTTTCCTATTAAGGCATGGAGACCTCTTAATGAGATAATCTCCAAATACATTATAATTCAATACATTCCAATAAGGAGGACTCCATACTTATTTATAGTTATCTAGGAAACCATAATCATAAGAACCTCCGAACTACCAAGCAGACCTTCTTTAATGGGGACACATTACATTTATTCTATGCTAACTAACTAGTGGACCTTACTTAATAACAAATGTAGTTGATATAGTCCACCTTTAAATATCGAATTCTCAACATAACTACATTATTATTCTTCACAATGCTAAATTAGTCGAAGGAACCAGGGTCCCATGTACAAGGGATGGCTATAATGTTGAACTACTCTAAGAAGCTCATCCATAAACTTGGGTCTTGTTTACAAGTGTTGACCATCATGCTAAAGTAACTAGTGTCCCATGTGAAAGTACTAAATCCAATGCMAAAGRAATCTAAGGAGCTTGTCCATAAACMTRGRTCCCATGTTTAGGTGCTCATGTCGATGCATAATTGATGACTCTTGATCTCAATGAATGGTTGAGTATTGTGCTCCAAATTTCCACCATGATCATGTGGATATAAATAAATAAAGTCCTTTGTAATGTCCAAAAGATCATCAACATAGCTATAAAAGGTCATTTTTGGATATGTAGGGAACATTACCACTAGAGAATATGCAAGATGATCATTGATAGTCATAAATAGCTCCCAATAGGTGTCAATGATATTCTCTACATAAGGTGGAGTAGGCTCATCAAATAGAAGGTGGAAGTAGTTATCCCCATGGAATTGACTACGACCCATGTACCAATCATCATGGTCATCCTCTATATCCCAATAGGCACACATTTCCTAGTTACACTCTTCACTAATGAAAGGATATGTTTCTTTAAGTAATCTAATATCTTTGATTTGTTGCATTTTTTTCTAATCCTCCTGCAAGTATTTTTGTATCTTTTATAAGGTTCTCAACATGATCATTTGATCCTCCTATGACACATGTCTCAACACTATCATTCATTAATTTTGCAAGAGTTTTGAAGATAAAAATTTACAAGAGTTGTAACATAGTGAATATTGAGAAAAAGAATATTTCACTTAGATAGCCTTCTAAATATCCCATATTATCTTACTTATATACATTACATTATCAACAAAAGTTTAAATTATGTTATTATAAATTTTGTGTCAATATAGAAAAATAAGGTGAATTCTAGAGCATGTTGGACTGTATATGGATCATATATGGAATGTTTTGGAATTGAATATTGAAGAGACAGGTTGTCAATACTAAAGAGTGAACTCTTGAGTTAGTTTCACTATAAAAACAAGTGTTTGTTGTTGGTTGTTGGTATTTTTTCTAGCAGCAAGTTCCCTTGAATTCCCAATTGAGATATTCTTGGTTACCTATGCCAGAGAGACACTGATAAACAAATGGGATTCCAGAGGGAATTATATCAGTGAAGGGGTACATTCCTTGGGTTGGGTAGGTTTAGAGGAAGAGATATGGTGTAAAATCGAGATAGTTGTAGGAGAATTCCATTGGGTTGTGAGTTTTATGAGCTATGATTGAACAGTGAGAGACCACCCACTTTTATGGATTGCTAGCCTTATCTCGGGGGTGACTTGGTGTTGGGATTTGTAACAAAAAGTCTATGTTTGGGTGGAATGTTTTGTTGGACATAGTGGTATGATATTTTCATTTATGGAAAATAGGGTGAAAAAGAACATTAATCAAATCTCATAAGAAAAAGTGCATTGTAGAAATGTTAACGGGATTGAAATACCCACAGTAAAACTCCAAAAGAATCGAGGAGGAAATCTATCCACTGATGTAGTTTCTGGGACAAACCAAGACTGTTAGATCTAGGAGTTGCAGAGGAGGAACTTCTAATCAAAATTTGATTAATTCATGACAATCAGATCTCAATAATGGTAGATCAAAAAGGGAGATTCATTGCAGGATCAAAGGGTTGAGTTAATGATCGCGCAAGTTTCGGTTCCACAATCCACACAGATTGTCGATCGTCACCTAAAAATAAATCAACGGTTGGCATTGATCCCACTATAAACAATCAATTTCTATTTTGGAACTCGAAGACGATTTTAAAGTTCGATTTAGTTGGAACTCCACAATCATCCTTGATCGTAGATGTCCACATCGGTTTAAGAACAGTCGTTGATTCGAGATACAGATCATCGAATAAATCATGGCCATCCATCTCAACAATTGATTAAGTCATAGCCTTTGTATTAAGCCATTGTAAGGATAATGTAATTTTAACCACTTCGACGCTGACCAACTACGGTGAAAATTGGAGCAACAATGACTTGGACCTCTGAAGCCCCAAAGTCCCGAAGTCATGAATGTCCGTAAACCATCGGATCAGAGGAAGAGTACAGAAACCCTATCAACTATTGATCTACTTAGAGCACGCCAAGGATGAAACTGGTTAACTTCAGTGCTGACCACTCCAGAGAAAAAGACACTAGAACATTTAAGTGTATCTGAAGGCCAAATCCCCGAAGTCACGACAAATGTCCAAAATATCATCAACATAGCTATAAAAGGTCATTTTTGGATATGTAGGGAATATTACCACTAGAGAATATGCAAGATGATCATTGATAGTCATAAATAGCTCCCAATAGGTGTCAATGATATTCTCTACATAAGGTGGAGTAGACTCATCAAATAGAAGGTGGAAGTAGTTATCCTCGCAGAATTGACTACTACCCATGTACCAATCATCATGGTCATCCTCTATATCCCAATAGGCACAAATTTTGCAGTTACATTGTTCACTAATGAAAGGATATGTTGCTTTAAGTAATCTAATATCTTTGATTTGTTGCAATTTTTTCTAATCCTCCTGCAAGTATTTTTGTATCTTTTGTAAGGTTCTCAACATGATCATTTGATCCTCCTATGACACATGTCTCAACACTATCATTCATTAATTTTGCAAGAGTTTTGAAGATAAAAATTTACAAGAGTTGTAACATATTGAATATTGAGAAAAAGAATATCTCACTTAGATAGCCTTCTAAATATCCCATATTATCTTACCTAGATACATTACATTATCAACAAAAGTTTAAATTATGTTATTATAAATTTTGTGTCAATATAGAAAAATAAGGTGAATTCTAGAGCATGTTGGACTGTATATGGATCATATATGGAGTGTTTTGGCATTGAATATTGAAGAGAAAGGTTGTCAATACTAAAGAGTGAACTCTTGAGTTAGTTTCACTATAAAAACAAGTGTTTGTTGTTGGTTGTTGGTTGTTGGTAGTTTTTCTAGCAACAAGTTCCCTTGAATTCCCAACTGACAGATTCTTGGTTACCTATGCCAGAGAGACCCTGATAAACGAATGGGATTCCAGAAGGAATTATATCAGTGAAGGGGTACATTCCTTGGGTTGCGTAGGTTTAGAGGAAGAGATATGGTGTAAAATCGAGATAGTTGTAGGAGAATGCTGGTGGGTTGTGAGTTTTATGAGCTATGATGGGACAGTGAGAGACCACCCTCTTTTATGGATTGCTAGGCTTATCTCGGGGGTGACTTGGTGTTGAGATTTGTAACAACAAGTCTATGTTTGGGTGGAATGTTTTTTTGGACACAGTGGTATGATATTTTCATTTATGGAAAATAGGGTGAAAAAGAACATTAATCAAATCTCATAAGAAAAAGTGCATTGTAGAAATGCTAACAGGATTGAAATACCCACAGTAAAACTCCAAAAGAATCGAGGAGGAAATCTATCCACCGATGTAGTTTCTAGGACAAACCAAGACTGTTAGATTTGGGAGTTGTAGAGGAGGACCTTCTGATCAAAATCCGATTAAGTCATGACCATCAGATCTTGGTAAGGGTAGATCGAAAAGGGAGAGCCATTGCGGGATCAAAGGGTTGAGTTAATGATCGCACAAGTTTCAGTTCCACAATCCACATAGATTGTCAATCGTCACCTAAAAATAAATCAATTGTTGGCATCAGTCCCACTATCAACAATCAATTTCTATTTTGGAACTCGAAGACGATTTTAAAGGTCGATTTAGTTGGAACTCCACAATCATCGTTGATCGTAGATGCCCACATCGGTTTAAGAACAGTCGTTGATTCGAGATACATATCATCGAATAAATCCTGGCCATCCATCTCAATAGTTGATTAAGTCATAGCCGTTGTATTAAGACATTGTAAGGATAATGTAATTTTAACCACTTCGGCACTGACCAACTATGGTGAAAATTGGAGCAACAATGACTTGGACCTCCGAAGCCCCAAAGTCCCAAAGTCATGAATGTCCGTAAACCATCGGCTCAGAGGAAGAGTAGGGAAACCCTATCAACTATTGATGTACTTAGAGCATGCCAAGGATGAAACTGGTTAACTTCGACGCTGACCACTCCAGATAAAAAGAGACTAGAACAGTTAAGTGTATCTGAAGGCCAAATCCCCAAAATCATGACAAATGTTGATTTAGAGTAAAATCTGATATCTGTCAGATCAGAGTTGCATATCAGCAGTCAAATATGGAGTTGACCTACTCTGGTGATAAAAAACTCAGATGAGCCAAGAACTCCCCAACCCCAGAGTTCTAGAATAAAAGGAGGCCATAAGATCAAGATAGGAAAGATCCACAGTGATAGATCTATTCGACACTTTGCCAATTCAGAGGATTAGAAAGAAGTCTCAAAAGTGTAATATTCCTAAAGTAATGACAATCATCAGATCAATAAGAAACTTCAGATGAAAATACGATCATTAGATCCAGGAGGAGGAAATGTGACACATCAGAAGATCCACGTCAGCAAGGACATGTGACGCAATAATATAGTTAGTTCCAAGTCAGCAGTGACATTAGCAAGTTACGTCACTCCATGAGCATATCCTTTGGGGGAAACCAACGTTTACCACCAGTAGCTACTCGAAGCGTCGAAACGTGAAGTGACGAAATAAAGTTGGTCATTTATATACGTTCCTCCAGGTTCTCACATGACAGTTAGATCAAACATAGTGTAAGGATAGAGTAAGGATGAGATGTTAACCAACAACAAGTTATCATCATAGTATTATGACTTATTCGGTAGGTAAACACTCCAGTGGGATTGAAATTCTCAGAGATTGAGTACCCTAGAGCCCTGAGGTCATGAATATATGAATACCCGAAGAGAGGAGCTCCTTTGTGCCTAAGTCCATGGTCCTAGCTCCTGGAGTTATGAAAAGCTATCAGAGCAAGGAAGTGTTGATAATCACTTCGACGAAATTTTCTCTGGAAGAGTTAAACTACTCCAAAGACCGAAGTCCTGAAGCACTGAAGTGATTGAGAAACGTCCACTCAACTACAGATCAATTCCTAACCATTGACTTGTTTGAAACCTATGGACAAGCCAATATCGTCCATATAACGGAATATAAAATATCAATCATCTAATCTACTTCGGAAAAATGTACTCCGAAAGGTTGAAAGATTGCAGAGGATGGAAGTCCAGAAGGATGAATTTCTAAAGTAACAATAGTCATCCATATCATCGTGCAATTAAAATGAGACCATTGATCTTGACAAGTGATCAAGAACTCGTTTGGTGTAGCACCTGGTCACCACCTACATTCGTATGGAATAGAGGTCTTGAAGATTTTATGTGTGAAATTTAACACAAAATGAAAAATGTATCTCGTTCAAGAAGGAACATTGCTTAAATAAATAAGCTTCTAGTTTTACACATATGGTCACATGTAAATTTTTTGAAGAAAGCACCTCTGCAGAATTTGATTTATGAAATATTTGCAGAGACATAGGATCGAGTTAGAAATGAAATCGATCCATATCAATGATCGATTTATGAAAATAACTCTAACTAATTTGAAAATACTTCACGATGATTTTTCAATAATAATGAAGAAAAACAAACATTATTATTTTTAATCTAAATAGAGAGGTTCGATGGTCCAAACAAAGGGACACAATGCTTCATGGCTCGCACCAGTTGGGAGACTACATAAGCAAGGAATAACAGTGAAGAAGAAGTGTTTATGTAGTCCAGATCAGAAGATCAAAACAGAAGTAGAGTCCAAAAAGAAGAACTGATGATTCTTATGAAGTGAGGGTGGAAGGGAGGAACATCGAGGGATTCATATCCTTTACTATGTAAGTGTAATTTAAGGGAGTTGGTGCTTCCTAGGGTTGGTTCCCTAAAGATAAGGGGTTTGGTGCTTCCTATGGTTGGTTCCCTAAAGATAAAGGAGTTGGTGCTTCCTACGTTTGGTGCCCTAAAAAATAAGGGAGTTGGTGCTTCCTAGGGTTGGTGCCATGGAGAAGGGGATTTGTGTCTCCTAGAGTTGGTTCTCTAAAAAGGATTGGCGTCCTTCACTATTCTTCATAAAATCCATGTAATTCCTATTAATGATATTTATATAATTGATTTTACAAACAAGTCCATTGTTGATATATTGTGGTAATTAGAAAAATATAAAAATAACTATTAATTATTGAAAAATGGTAATACTAATTCNNNNCCCCCCTCTCAATATTCCAACAATTGGTATCAGATTGAGTGCCTTAAGAAAAGTGTAATAACTAGAAGGTATATTCTGAAGATGGATCAACAAGAGGGAATGTCAATGAAGGTGGCTATGCTCTATGGAAAATAAAAATGAAAAATATTATGTTTGGTTCTTGGTTTTGATATCTGGCAATCTGTTGTAGATGGTTACACTGCACCAACTACTCCAGCCAAAGATGTTGTAGGAAATAAAATATGCAATGACAACTCAATAGAAGTTAATGTAATTCTAGGAGGATTGAAAAATTCTATATGTGTGAAGGTTATTCATTGTAAGTCGGCTAAAGAAATCTAGGACAAATTGGAGGTTGTATATGAAGGAGATAGCATATTTAGGGAAGCCAAACTATAGACCTATAGAACTTAGTTTGAAAATCTGAAAATGAAAGAAGAAGAGAACATTGTTGCATACTTTCATAGGGTATATGAAGTGGTTAATTCAATCAGAGCAATAGGAGAAGAACTTACATATAAAACTATTGTGCAAAAGATACTAAGTTCATTACCTATGAGATATGATGCTAAGATTTCTACAATTGAGTATAGGCTAGAACTTGACCAACTCACAGTTTATCAACTTCATGGAATATTTACAACATATGAAATGAGAACAAGGAATGAAAAACCATAAAAAAGAAGAAACATCCTTTGAAGTATCTAAAACAAAGATGGGGAAGGAGCAAAAGAACAATGACAAGTTATCAGATATATCTGATGAAGAAACTGCCAACTTCATAAAGAAACTCAAGAAAGGGACTAGAAAATAGAAAGGAAAGATTCCTCTAATATGTTTCAATTGTGGAAAAATTGGATACTTTGCCAATAAATGTCCTCATACTAAGAAGGATGAAAGTGATGATGAAATAAGCTTCAAGTATCAGAAGAAAAGAAAAACTAATCATAAAAAAAAGTTCTGAAATAAAAAGAAACGTTCTTTACCCAAGAAGAAAATAGTTCATTAGAGGAAAATGAAGAAGAGGAGCTAGAGGTTCTATTTATGGGAATAAAAGCCCAATATGATAGTCATTCAAAAGATGAATAAGAAGTGAACTTTGAATAATAATTCCTTCGTGTAATTGAAGAGATGAGAAAAACTAAAAACCAAAACAGGTTACTAAGGGAAGAGCTTCTAGAGATTGATGAAGCTACTAAATCAAGAGAGAAGGAAGTTTCCAAAAACATCAGTGAGTCGGAACAATTGATTATTGGTGGGACCTTTGTTTTTGGGATGAGGAATTGTGCAAGTTTTTACTGAGTGCAAGTTGCGCAACCTTCATAAGAAGCTGGACAATAGAGCAACAAAAAGCAGTTGCGAAAGTCAGTGAAAAGCCTGCTAGGCAACAAACGGTTGCAACAGAACAAGGAAGCGTGCAAGACGAAATGGAAGAAACAAACAAGCTATATATAGGGCTGAACATAATTGTAAAAGGGTTGTTTCTCAGCTAGCCAGTTGAGCTTTTAGTTGGTTGTTGTTGTTAGTAAATTGAGTTTTAGTTATTGGTTGTGGAAAGTCGAGTCAAGAAAAGTCATGAGTCTGTAATGTAAGAAATCTAGTTGTCTGAGAATTGGAACTCTGCGACCTGAGTCTAGATTCAAGCATCTATACAGAACACTACTGAGTATTTCTGAGTTTGTAATTAAAGAAAGAATCTGAAGCTAATATGAAGAAGAACCGAAATTTTCAAAATGATGTGTCTGTGTGTGTTTTACTTATGCATTACAGTACTCCTTTATGGTCTATAAGTTCTACTTGAATGGTTCTATGTTGAAATGCTTGTTCATAATGTAAGTAGGTTCAATTCTCACATACTTAATATTTAGATCTATTCATGTCTCATGCGCAAGGCCAGGATGAGTCCTGAAGGTTCTGTGGGTCCTCATAAGTCTTTCCTTACCCTTCCCTATATTTTTGTCTCAGCAGCACTTCATGTGAGACTTCTTCTATTTAGAGGGGTTGAAAATTCCAACGCTTTATACTACATGGTACCTTTTGTTGGTAACTTGAGAAGGACCCTAGTCTGATCAAACTTGTGCCAACAAAATGGTTTCGTTGTCGGGACCTGCGTAAAAAGGGAACCTATAGGGAGGATGATTCCACGGATCCACAGATCTAGTATTAACCAATGGTGGGAAATAAATTGTGACACTTTCATATGGAAAGAAGTCAAACTGAGAAGAAAATCGGTGGAGGACACTCATGAAGCAATATTTTACTCGAAAAGATCGAGCGACCAATATGAGATTTTCTGGGTTAAGTTTCGAGAATTTTTCCACTAGATAAAGAGGCGCCAAGAATCTCCAGAGTTCCAAGAATGATTCAATAGGATCGGTGCTTGGGACACGAAAAATATAGGATCACTTCAAAGGACGGATTGTGCAGTCATGTGGGTAGTTGATTTATGGGTTAGTACCACACTAGAAGGATATATTATTGAATTTACAGCTGAGAACCACCAATCTTTTTCACGAGCATAAGTGGTTTTCAAGAAAGACGCATGGGGAAGACTATTGAGATAAATCCCCATGTGGATTAAGGTTTTCTTGATGGAAGAGGGGATGCTGATGATGTCCCTAATTAAGACGGTAGCGTAAACACTCTCTCTTAGGGTAGGGAGAGGTCGGGGTAGAGTCATGGAATGAGAGAACGGAAGGGTTCTTTGAAAAATGGGGGGGGAACAACAAGAAAAGGACTCAAGAGACAAGAGAGCCACCATAGTTTATAAGTGGTGGCGTAGAAAGATAAATAAAGTAGCAAGACAGTCCAATAAGTTGAGGAAAGAATTCAGATCAGGAGAGGTGGAGGAAAGACAGATCAAAGAGTTGCAGAGGATGAGAAGACAAGAAAGATTGGTCAGTCAAATATTAAAGGAGAGAGAAGTGAGGAGAGAAAGAAAACCCCAGGAGGTTGGACAAGAAGGAGAAGGTGGAGAAGTAAGAGAGGAAGAAGCTGACATGAATCTTGAAGAATAAAGAGAATATTCAACCATGATAACAGGAGAAATTGGGAATCTGGACGAAGAGATCACCCCAGTGGAAGAAAATGGGACCCCCCATATCAAAGAAAATCACCCCAAAGCCTATGGCTCCAGCCCCAAATCGCCCATACCCCAAGTGTCTTCTATACAAGCGATAAGTTCGATATTACCTTCTCATACTAGTTATGTTCCAATGCAATTAGTCAGCTAGTCAAAATCAGGAAGTGTGAGTACAGGGAGGATAGTGGGATCCCCTGGTAGAGCACCAGTAGGACTGTTAGGATTTATATTGATAATAACAACAAGATCAACAATGATTGGCCATGCAAGAGGTTCGATTGCCCGATACCCAGAATTTTGGGGTAAGGGAGATGAAGATGTTGAGCAACATTGGTTCTTGTGCGAAGCAATATGGAGATCCATAGGAACTCTGGATGCGAATAAGTTGGTTAAGTTTTAGACTAACTTGAGAGGTCGTGCTCTCAAGTGATACATGAATCTGGTGCAACTACAATGGAATATATTGGCGCTTATAGAAAATATTTAGGAGATGACGATACCCAGACTAGGATGAACACAGGTTTGGTGCACCAGATGTTATACAGAAGGACATCTTGTGAGCCAATGTCCGCGAATAAGGGGAATGCGACCTCCTCATAATCAGATGATACTCCCACTACCAAAATGGGAGGAGTTGAGTAAGTGTTGATGAACTTACCATTCCATAACCCCACCCTGTATCATGCTTTCCCAGAAGACCAAGAAGCACCAACAACTGAGTATTGTGAAATCTGTCAAATCCATGGGCATTGGCCAAGACAATGTCGTATTATGAAAAAATATTTGACGGTACCAAACAAAGTGCACTGTGAATTCTGCGCATCTACCACACATTCTACCGATCAATGTAAGGTGTTGGATGGACTTGCAGAAAGGTTATGCCAAACAACATTCAGGGTCAATGAAAACCCCTAAGGACGAGGAAGAGGTCAAGGAGGTGGAGCCAGGGGAGACTTCAGAGGAGGAAGAACCGAGGGAAAAAAAGAGGTCCAAGCACATGTTATAACTATGATGAGAAAGGTCACCTTGCTAGAGAATTCCCTCATCCGAGGTGACCATGGTGCTCTCACTACAGAACCAACGGGCAAAGAATTGAAGAATTCCCAGAGTTAATTGAAAAATGGGAAGATAGAGTATGAGAATGAGGAACTAACTTCTTCCATTTAGAAATCAAGAGATTTATTAAGGGACAATTTCCCAAACTCAATATTATTACTCTAGGAGGAGAAAATACATGAGTTGATGTTGATACTCTACCCCAGATCCAGAAAGAAGCACCCAAAGAGGACATGTATGACCCTCTAAAACAAAAGTGGTTCTTTAAAGATGCCATAGAAATATTTTAGAATATTGCTAGCCTGGAGATGCAATAGAAACCCCCAAAGCCTATTGTTTATCCTAATATGGCGCAAGTCCCTCCTTCACCCCCTACACCCAGAAACCATGTAGTCATATCGAGACAACCTGAGCAATCTAAAAATGTAGTGGACCTTTGGTTTCAATTATTCTCTGAAATTCTGGGGAATGATCAACTAACAAAAAAGTTGTGCAATGCGCTATACCTAGTTTTAGGGAACGAAGAACCCGTAGAAGCAGGAATAAGGGATAATCTTCCTAAGAAGAGTACTCAGAGAGTGCAATGGAGAAACGTAAAAATGGGAAAAGAATTCAAACTAATAACCTAGTTAGATGAATTCAAGATTAAGGATGTCATGTTGGATCTAGGATTAGATGTGAAAATTCTTCCTAAGAAGACCTGGGAAGCCTTAAGAAAACCTAGGCTGACATATTCCCCAATTCAGTTAAGAAAGGGAAATCAATATTGTATCTTCCCCATTGGAAGACTGGAGAACGTGGTAATAGATGTTGCAGGAGTAAAGACAGTGGTTTACTTTGAAGTTATCGAGATCATGGGAGATAAGGACCCTTACCATACACTACATGGCATTGATTGGGCATATGAAAACTATGCAGTAATCGATTTAAATAAATACACCATGACCTTTGAGGTTAAGGGAATCAAGGTAGTTAAACCTTTGGATCCATATGTAGGACCCAGGTATACAGAGCTAGTAGAAAATAATATGGAGGGAGAACACTTAGACCAATTGTACACTGTAACAATAGGAACAAGAGAGGACTACATAAATCCTACTGTTGATGGATCAGTAAGTTGGAGAAGCATATAGTCAGCAGATGAAAATTTAGAATTGGATTTTGACAGTTGGGAACAAGGTTCGTATGAAATATTTTCAAGAATATGCGCAACTGTCAAAGTAAGCAGATGGGTCAGGACCAAAGTTAGAGAAAACCTAGTATACGATGGAACCTTAGAGCTAGATAGTTTTATGATCAACATGGAGGAAAAAGTAGGAGAAGATCAAAGAATCTCGGTACTAGATGTAGATTTTCAGAACACCCCTGCCAGATGGTGGGAAAATCATAAATCCTTACTCAGAACCTGGGACGAAGTGAAGCAAGCTATCAAGTATAGGTTCCAAAATAAAGAGCATCTGGAATGAGAGATGCAGATGGATATCCAAGTTGTAGAACTATTCAACGAAGAATCGAATCCTATAATGCATATTGAACAGTGTGTGACACAGTGGCAAGCTGCGGGAATACCCTCTCACTTCTAGGTTCAGGCATTTCCCCACTCTCTAGGTCTAATCCCAAAATCTTGGTTCACACAAGAGGAAACCAAAATACAGACCAATGACTGGCAAGCACTACCAGCTCAATTTTGCAAGGACTTCTCGTTTACAAGTAAGTACCCTAATCTTGAAATAGTCCTGCAAAAGATTAAAGAACTTCTCTTTATAGATAATGGTAATCAGAAACCAAACTTAGTGGTATGTGCCAAGCATAGCCAATAAATTCAGACTTATCTTCACCTGGCCCCAACTGAGAAACCTATAGAATGTTATCATATTAGAAGAGACTCAGAAAGCCTATATGACTTAGAGGAATTGAGAAAACTACCCATCGAAGAGACAGAGGGGAATAGAGAAATCCAAAAAAACATACCCAACGAGATTGATAGTTCCTACAATCACCCATTAAAACTGTGCAAAATCAATATAGGGACAATAGATCAGCCGAAGATAGCTATGGTAGGAGACTACTGGGATGAGAAAACCAATCAAGAAATACAGAGTTTGTTGTGGGAATATGAGGATCTGTTCCCAGAGATGTTCTCAGAGTTAGAGGGGATCAAAGGAGCTATGGGAGAAATAAAAATCGAACTGAAACCAAGATCCACATGTGTGAGGTAGAGACCATACCATCTCAACCCTAGATTAAAAGAGAAGGTCAATAAGGAGATAGATAAGATGTTTTAAGAAAGACTCATTTTTGCAGTAGACGAAGCAGAGTGGGTTAACCAGATAGTTATTCAAATAAAGAAAGGGACAGAGGATATTAGATTCTGTGTAGACTACATAAACCTTAACTCTGCCTGTGTGCATGACCCTTTCCCAACACCCTTCATAGATGAGGTGCTAGAATAGGTTATGAGGAAGGAAGCATACTCATTCATGGATGGATTCTCAAGATACCACCAAGTTAGGATCACCGAGGAGGACAAAAGGAAGACCACATTCATAACAGAATGGGGATATTTTGCATACAATGTGATACCATTCGGCTTAAAGAACGCCCCTACAGTTTTCTCCAGGATTGTAATAGAAACTTTTAGAGAGTTTATTCACAAATTTACAGAAGTCTATACGGATGATTGTACAATATATAGCCTACTCAAGGAACATGTAATGCGATGTGGCTAATGTTTGACAAATGCAGAGAATTGCATATCTCATTGAATCTCAGAAAGTGCATCTTTTGTGTACCACATGGGAACTTGATGGGCCACATAGTCTACCAAGAAGGAGTATTGGTAGACCCAACCAAAGTTGCGGTCATTGTGAATATGCCTCCACCTATGAGTGTTAAACAATTGCACTCCATGCTGGGACACACAAGTTACTATCGCAGGTTCATACAAAGATATGCCAACATTACTGCACCTCTAGAAAACCTACTGAAGAAGTTTGAAACATTCCAGTCGACACCAGAATGTGATAAAGTATTCAAGACACTTAAGGAGAATCTCAGCACATAATTGATCCTGATATTCCAAAACTGGGAGAATGAATTTCACGTCCACGTAGATGATTCAGGAATTTCCTTGGGAGTTGTCTTAACACAACATGGAGATGGAGCTATGGATCATCCTATCTATTTTTTGAGTCAGAAGTTGTTGCAAGAAGAACGCAACTACACAACAACGAAAAGGGAGGGCTTAGCTATGGTTTATTCTTTGTATAAACTTAGACATTATTTGTTAGGTTCTCATTTCAAATTCTTTATTGATCATTATGCATTGAAATATCTAGTTAAAAAACATGTGTTGGAAGGAATAATTTGTAGATGGTTGTTGTTATTTCATGAATTCTCCTTTGAATTTATCATTAAGATGGGAATATACAATGCAGGACCTGATCATCTGTCCAGATTAGAATCAGGGGAAAGTGGTAGAGCAGTAGATGATCATCTCCCAGATGCAAACTTGTTCAGGGTTGAGGCCATACCAGAATACCTAGAGGACATAGTAGTCCTCTTAAGTATAGGGGCCTTCCTAGAGACACATTCCACAACCCATAAATGCCAAATGTTTGTTAGAGCTACATATTACTAGCTAATCGTCGAACAATTATATAAAATAGGACTAGATAGTATCCTCAGATGATGTGTCTTTGATCATGAAAGACATGATATACTCTGGGAATTCCATAGCGGAGTTGCAGGAGGACATGTAGAAGGAAAGGCCACTTCATAGAAATTTCTCCAGGAAGGACTTTGGTGGGAAACACTCTCAAAGACGCAAAAGTATACACTAGATCATGTCATGTTTGTCAATGAGTGGGTAAGTCGTCCCAACGATACGAACTACCACTGCAACCAGTTAGAGCTCTAAAAGCATTCGAGAAATGGAAAGTTGACTTCATTAGACCAATCAACCCCACATCCAAGCATTCAAAGGCTAGGTACATCATCAGTGCAACTGACTACCTTAGATGTTGGGCGGAAGCAACAACTGTTCAAGAATGCTCGACTGATACTACTGCCAGGTTCATCTTCAAGAATATTACCACCCATTTTGGATGTCCTAGGAGCCTAACAAGAAATCAGGGAGATCATTTCATTAGTATCACTATAGTGACACTCACAACAAAGTTCTTGATCCAACATCACAAAATAAGTCCTTACCACCCACAAGACAATGGAAAAGTCGAAGCCTTCAACAAGATTCTGGAAAGAGGGTTGACAAAGGTCTGTTGCGCAAACCGAGAGGATTGGGATGACAGAGTCCCAATAGTATTATGGGATTATGGGACAACTACAAATAAAATCCATAGGTACACACCGTTCCAACTATTTTATGGGTGAGAGGCAGTGGTGCCTGCAGAATTCATCACTCCAAGTTTGTATATTTCACAAATCACACATATGTCAGAAGATGAATCTATTGTGCAGAGACTTATGAAGTTAAAATAACTTGGGGAGACCATATTTCTAGAAGAATTCCATCATACAGTGGAAAAATTAAGACAAAAATCTTGGCACGAAAATCACATTAAGACCAATGTATTTATGTAAGGAGATAAGGTTCTACTCTATGATAGTCGATGCCAAAAGAATCCTGGCAAGTTGTGCATGCACTGGTTGGGACCATTTATCATTGCGAAGATCCAACCCTCAAGAGCATTCAGACTCGTGCAACTAGATGGTGTGTTTCGGCCAGGATGGGTGAATGGTGCTCACCTGAATCCCTATCTGTCTCAAAACTAAGGAAAAGGGATTGTTTCTCTAGTCCAAAGGAGCTTGTACATTAGTTAGATTTGAGTTTTTTTTTAAATTTTGTAAATTCATCTAATAAAGTCGATGTGCATAGTCCGATGCCATGAAAAATTGTTCATTTTATGTTTAAGTATTTTTTGATACATAACTAATGACTCAGCAATGCAAGATCTGAAGCATATGAGAATCCATTAATGACAGTCATTAATATGATGAGAACCTCCTTTGTGGTCGGAGGGAAGATGAATCCGAATATGATCTGAGTCCATGTGCCACATGAACCTAATCTATTCACAACCTTTATTTCCATTTCAGTACCCCTTCTGAGGTCAGTTAAGCCATAAATCTGCGTTATGCACAGATGCCATCGGAGTTCATGCTGGGACACCCACCCATCAAACGGAAAGGTCTGAAATTGGCCATGTCCCTATCCCACTTACATAAATAAGTAAATTCCTAAATCCACCAAAATGATTTACCCTATTAAACCGTCTCGTCAGACAAATCATACCTAGTTGTGTCCATATAATCATGATGAACAATACTTATTTCTCAAACTTTCTCATTAAGCCAAGTATAAGGTCTTGTGCACTCTCCCAAGACCGCATTGTTTCCAAAGAACATAGTTATTTCCGAATTCAGTAGAGCGAACTAGTCTGTACAAGTGTGATATCCGTAATTCTAATCCAATTACTTAGCTTATCGGAGAAGTGGGAATGTCGAGAGCCATAATAAGCCGAAGTTCTATGTCTAAATAAGCGGTACCAGAAGATCCCTACGACCCATGAGTCGAGGTCACAGGCGATCTCCAAATGAAGGTGGAGAATGTTAAGATCCTTGATCTTGAACTAATAGATTTAGTTTTGTTGCCTCATATGCACACATATGTCTTTTGGGTGATGGCTCCAGACGGATTCAGAGTTATGCAATTTGTGCCAAAATTAGACTTTGTCATTTTATTCAATTCAACCATCATGAAACTTCGAGACCTACCAGTATTCAGTACCACTAGCAAGGTTGCGCGGTGTACAAAATTTTTAATAAGTGGGGTGCATTATAGAAGTCTCTGGTTGGATAAAATATATCCAATCCATGCTGAAGACATCCATCAGCTTACAGGACTATCCTTCGAAGGAAAGTATGTGTCGAAAGGATTCTAGGGTCCTCGTAAGCACAAAAAAAAGAAAGGATAACTCATCTTGTATGAGAAATTCAACACCACAGTAGTCAAGGCTGGATTCGGAGAATACAGCCTTCAACACCACAGTATTTTCTAAATGGTACAACGGCATGATAGATGCAACACCAAGGCTCCATATTCCACAAGAGCTCCTCAACTGCAATACGAGAAACATTGCATTCAGCATGAACCGTCACCATGCATTTGTTTGGCCGAGACATGTTAGTAGGGAAGATTTCCACACAAAGATGTTGTCATTCTATCTGGACGAGGAGGCCTTTGAAAAAGAAGTAATGTCATGGCCAGGAGTCAAACACAGCGCATGCAATTTAGGGATGCATTATATTCTTCCTGTGGATCTACTGAAGAAGACATGCAAAGAAACAGGAGTCGGACCAAGCTCAGGTCCAGAGTCACAGAAGCCAAAATATCTAGTGCAATAAGACTCTGAGTAGGAAGAAGAGATGCAACAATTAGAGTGGAAGAAAAGACCGGTCCTCTGTCATCTTCTAGTCGATGTTGTGTTGTCAGGTGAGGATGTTAACCAGATCCTGATTGTTGTGTTCGATACTGAACCATTGGTGAAGAGGCCTAGAACTGGGGTCTCACTGAACAAACCTTTGAACCCCCAACCCCTTGCATCAGTCGCTCCCTGCACTCGCTCAACGGTCAAAGTCAACACTATCATCAACATTCATGACGACCCTGAGCCTGAAACATTTCCATACACAATTGTCACTGATCACCCTTCGTCACCACCACCACCCTATTCGCCAACCCTAGAAACCACCAGTCCTTCCTAGACCACAAATCCAGAGTCGATGTAGCTCGATCATCCAGATCAAGCGGAGCGAGAATTCCCAAGAATAATCCAAGAATTGTCTAATTCGACATCAGAAGCTTCTGGTCAAAACCCCAAAGTACCAAAGTAGAGCATGAAGTTGACTGACCCGAACCCAAATACGTAGGAACAATAGACTGAGCCTTCAGCACAAGAAAAATACACCCAAAATGTGGAGGATCCACAATCCCAAAGCAACTAGCAAATCACCTCACCGACCAAGGGTGAGGGTACCAAAGAAAGAACAACACATAAAGAATACACAACAAAAGAGCAGATGATACCAGAAGCTCAGAAGGAACCAGAATCGACAATCGGGTAGAGCATGACATTTGAGCATGAATAGATGGAGTGAGTTCTCCAAAACCCTCAACAATGTGTAGAATTGATGCAACTATGCATAGCCAGAACAAAGGTTCTGACTCTTTTTCCCTCAAAGATAAGGTTGAGGATAGCACTAGGACCATCAACAGAGGATGAGGTCGAGACCCACTCAGAGAATTCAATGGCCAGTGGAATTCCACTACAGACACGAGCACCCAGAGATGCAGCCCCTTCATCTGCTGACCTAGTACAGTGGTCAGCAACACACTTATTTGGACTGATCAGAGCATCAACTGATCAATTAGAGAAAAGGCTCCAGGAAGTCGAGAGGTCTGTCGAAATTGAAAGGAAGAGCTCGTCACACAAACATGAAAGACATAGGAAGCACACAACAAAATCTGGGTTCAGCGCAAACTGGAAAGAGTGCAGGAGAGACTTTTCGAAGCCTGGCCAGAGACTCAGAAGGTTGCACCCGAACTACTAGAAGATAGTGATGCAGGTGAGCGAGATCACCTAATTGATTTTCTACAAGGAGCATGGACACAACTAACCACTTGCACTAAGCATCTTGAATAAAAAATGCAACAGAATCAGGAGGAAGAAGAGTAGTAGCCCCAGAAGCTGCAAGAGAAGATGTAGAAGATAGTACTGCAAGGCAACAATTCTTGAGCAACACTACACAAGAACATAGTGAAATGCACAAATATTTTCATGGAAGTCAGCAATTGGATGGGCATCATCGCTCAACGAAACCAAGTCTTGGAGGAGGTGTGCACAACTATGCAGGTACTGAACAAAGAAGTTGCGGCCACAATGGATCTGATGGAGCAACAACAGAAGTTTGACCAAATCCAATAGGCGGACAATGAACTAAACGCCCTTTCTGAGGCACAGTCTGTAGAAAAGAAAGAGTTACATGACTTCTGACCTATCATTCAAGCAATGTATATGCAGATGCATCAAGTTGATGCAACAACAGATTTCAAGTGGAACTTGTTGGTCACGTCCAATACAAAGGGGGATAGCAAAGAGACAACCCAACAATTCGTTGCAAAGGAATCACTCCTCGCCAGGATGTGGCAGGAAAAAGTCGGAAACTTTCAAGGAGTGAAAGAGCGAGCCTTAGAATTGGTCCCAGAGTTGGGCCCTTCATTTGAAGAGGTAAAGGAAGAGAAAGCACAATCAAAAGAGTCGAAGGAAGACAAAAAGGAGGACGAGGGAAAACAATAGATGCTCCTGGAATATGTGAAAGAACCAAGCACTTGACTCGAGGGCGAGTCAAGGGTTGTAGTCGGAGCCTGTTGGGCCCTTCGTTTTTGGAATAAGGAATTGTGCATTTTTTGACTGAGCAGGAGTTGCGCAAGATCCAGAAGAAGCTAGACAGTAGAGAAAGAAAGAGCAACAAAAAGTAGTTTTGAAAGTCAGCGCAAAGAAAACTAGGCAACAAATGGTTGCAACAGAAAAAGGAAGCGTGCAAGACAAAATAGAAGACACAACCTAGCTATATATAGGGTTGAACATAATCGTAAAAGGGTTGTTTCTCAGTCAGTCAGCTGATATTTTAGTTGGTTGGTTGTTGTTGTTGTTGTTATTAAATTGAGTTTTAGTTATTTGTTGTGGAAAGTCGAGTCAATAAAAGTTCTGAGTCTGTAATGTAAGAAATCTAGCTGTCTGAGAATTGGAACTTTGTGACCTAAGTCTAGAGTCAAGCGTCTGTACAGAACACTACTAAGTATTTCTGAGTTTGTAATTATAAAAAGAATCTGAAGCTAATATGAATAAGAACTAGAATTTTCAAAATGATGTGTCTAGCCGTGATTTACTTATGAATTACAATAGTCCTTTATGGTCTATAAGTTCTACTTGAATGGTTCTATGTTGAAATTCTTTGTCATAATGTAAATAGGTTCAATTATTGCATACTTAAGATTCATATCTGTTCATGTCTCCTGCGCAAGGTCAGGATGAGTCCCGAAGGTTTTTTGGATCCTCCTAAGTCTTTTCCTTACCCTTCCCTATCTTTTTGTATCAGCAGTGCTTCGGGTGAGAATTCTTCTCTTCGGAGGGGATGAAAATGCCAGTGCTCTAGACTATGTGGTACCTTTTGTTGGTAGCCTAAGAAGGACCCTCATCTAATCAAACTTGCGTGAACAATTATTAAGTTAAAAAATCAACTCCAAGAGACCCAAAGAAATGAAGAAATATTGAATAAATAACTCAGTGAAAAACAACAAATGTGTAAGGTATTGGAGAATGAAATAGTTCAGCTAAAAGGGAAACTAGAAAAAGAAGATATTAAGTCTAAATTTGAAAACACCTCAAAAATCTTGAATAACATTCTTAGCAGTCATATACCATAAAATGATAGGACAGTAGTAGGATACAATCACTCTAAAAAACAAGAAAATGAGAAAATTAGTTATGCAGATGTTCTTAAGAAACCCATAAATAGAAAAGAAAAGAAAACAAGAAAAATACCATTTGAAACTATCCCAAATAAATATAAATATGCACCTTCTACTAATGAAAAATATAACAAAAATAATAGAATCATCAGAAGGAATCCCTCCAACAGAAATCAATATATCTTCCTAGGTTATTGTTATTCCTGCAAAAATTTTGGACATAAAGCAATACACTGTAAAGCTTATAGAGAGTTCAATCCAAGGAATGTTCAAAGATATGGAAATAATTAAGATAATGCAAAAATAATAAACTATAACTCCTTCTCTCCCTTACAAGACTACAATGTTGAATGTTACAAATGCAACAACTATGGTCATAAAGCTAGTGAATGTAGATTGCCAAAATATGATAAAAGGATAAATATTTTGAATAATAAAAATGTATGGAAGAAAAATCAAACAGAGTGCAATGTATCCTTATATTCAAGAAATCAAGGATGTCAGTGGTATATAAAAAGTGGATGTTCCAAACACATGATTGGATATCAAAGTAAATTTCTCAAGTTAAATAAGAAAGGAAAAGGAAAAGTAACTTTTGGAGATAACATGTCAGCCAAGATACTGGGAAAAGGATTGTGAGTTTAGGAAATAAAAAAACCAAAGAATAAGAAGTAATTATGGTATAAAATATCAAACCTAATATCCTAAGTGTAATTCATACATGTGATCAGGGTCACATACTTACTTTTGATTCTCATAAACGTGAGATAAAAAAAAAGGACACTGGAAAGCTAGTGGCAGTTGCACCAAGAACATCTAGCAATGTGTACATACTTAATATAGATGAAGAAGAAAATGTTGTTTAAGACAAGTAGATGAAAGTTGGCTATGACATAGAAGGTTGGGACATTTTACCTTTGACAAATTGATCAAACCCAATGAGAAAAAGACAGTTAAGGACCTACCAAAAGTCATTAATCCTTCAGATTCTATTTGTAAACAATGTCAAATAGGAAAGAAAACAAGAGTTAGGTTCAAAACAAAAGAGTGTTCCACAAAAAAACCATTAGATCTTATTCACATAAATCTATGTGGAACAACTAGAACCAAAAGTACTGATGGTGAACATTATTTTATGTTGATCGTTGATGATTACACAAGATTGACTTGGTTATTCTTTCTAAAAGAAAAATCAGAAGCATTTGAGAAATTTAGAATATACAAAGCCCTTGTAGAAAATGAAGCAGATCTCAAAATTAAATTTCTGAGATCGGGAAATGGAGGATAATTCAGCTCTAAAGAGTTCATTCAATCATGTGAAAATCATGGTATCAAAAAATTGTTAGGGTCCTAACCCGCACATAGGTAGAACAATATATTTGGATGTCATAAAGGTCAATATTAATAAGGCCTTTCAATAAAATAGAATAAGGCGGATGTAACAAGACCTAATAGAACCTTCCGCTTCTAGAAGGATCTTCCTCTAGATGCTTCTTTTTAGTATAAATAGGAGTCGAGGGTATGAGAAACCTAGCTTGCATATTATTGTAATAGAGCTCTTCTCAATTGGAGGTTTCCCCCTCGAAGAGTCCCGTGAACATTTCTTTCAGATTCAAAGTGTTATTTATGTTATTATTCTTATATCATTTCAGTATTATTGTGGTGAATGTTTTGGTTATATTGTTGTTATTCTACCATTACTAGCATTTTATTTTTGTTCTGCATACATTTTGGTATCTGGTATATTACAAGTGGTATCAGAGCACTTTCCTCGGAAGAAAGTGTGGGTTAAATTTTTTTCAGGGTAGAGACGTATTCCAGCGTCTTTAAGCCACAAAGATCTATCATTATGCGCATAAACCCACGGTTGAGGGATTCATACACGCAGGAAATACAAGTGGTACTTAAGCGCACATTTGTTGGCCACCCTTATAACCCCTGTTGGTACCCCTTCAAGTGGTAGTGCATCAGCCAACACTTGTGTACGGATCGGCCTAGATTACTTGAAGCCCTCTTTAGATAAACTGATCAGTCGCCTGACTACTATAGTGTCACCAAGAACAACACTCAAGAAGATACTCTCTAGTACCTAGGTAGTCGGGTAGTACGGCTAAGGGTATGGTCTATCCTCCTTAGTTAGTGCCCTGAGATATTGGGTCGAGTACTACTATTGGACCCTGCACGTATATCAGAGAGTTATAGCACAGGGAAAACCTTGTCTGTAGAACCCTTGAATACCTAACCCTTGGGGATAGAAACATAAACAAATTAAAACAGACAAGATCTATTTCCGTGCAACTGTGTTTAGGTTTCCAAGTAAATACACATTTCTTTCTAGTAACTACTTTGCGCATTTCCTCTCTACAGTATTATTCAACCCAGACGTAAAAAAAAAAAAAAAATGAGTCTGGAAATTTTTTCACCATTATTTCAGCCCTATTCCACTGGATTCATCTCTTTGCCCTTATCACATTCATCCATATCATTTTTGGCACTCTGC
Source organism: Picea glauca (assembly GCA_000966675.3). NCBI lineage: Eukaryota > Viridiplantae > Streptophyta > Pinopsida > Pinales > Pinaceae > Picea > Picea glauca. Next base: position 1,016,057 of record JZKD02S1642911.1, read on the forward strand.
ACCAAACTTCATATCCCTACAGATAACCCTTCCTCTTCCTCACCCCCACATACTAAAGGTGACTATTCCTCTTATTCCCATACCGTGCAGAACCATCACTTTCAACGTGCACTACACCTTCCATGGGTGGATGTGAGCAAATTTGATGGCTCGGATCCCACTGGTTGGGTAACCCAAATGGAACATTACTTCTATTTATACAACATTACATATGACTTGGCCAAACTCTGGTATGGTGTTCTCCATCTAGATCAAGAAAGTTGGCAATGGTGGCAATGGAGAAAAAATTCTCGTAAAGGGTATATTGTTTGGACACAATTTGTGGCAAAGCTTTATGAACGCTTTGACATTGACACCAACCATTTGGGTCGTTTGAAAAATATGAAACAATTAGGAATAGTGGAATGCTTTATAGCTACCTTTGAGCACCTGGCTTTTAGAACAAAGGGCATGTTTGATGCCTTTTTCCAATAGTGTTTTATCAGCAGCCTCAAGGATGAAATTATGGCCCATGTCCTCATGGCTCGGGCTGAGAGTTGGGTGGAGGCTGCCAAAAGAGCTAAAGAAGCACAACAGGTTTTATCTTCTCAAAACCACAAACCCTCCTTCATCCCTCTCCCTAAACCAGTAAATTCCACTACTCCCTCTGCTCCACTAAAGATCCAAAAATTGACCCAGGCTGAAATGGTTGAATGCCAACTCAAAGGCCTTTGTTATAACTGTGATAACAAATATTTCCCGGGGCACAAGTGTAAAGAAAAAAATATTTTTATGGCCATCTCTGAGGAGATTTTGGAAGAATATGAAGAAACTCCCTCTATGTTTGAATCACCTGAATCCACTGACATAACCCCTCCCTCAGGCCCTCCCAAAGTAGAACCAGACATTTCCCTCAATGCTCTCACTGGCTTCTCCGCTCCCCAAACCCTCAAGCTAATTGGTTACATCAAGCATTGGAAGGTCATCATTCCGGTTGATAGTGGAAGCACCCATAATTTTATTCATCGCCGCATTGCCCAAGAAAATCATTTCTACATCCATGTTGTCATTAATTTCCAAATCATGATTGCCAATGGTGGTTCCATGAAATGTGGAGGGCATTGTGAGAATGTGCATCTCCAAATTGGTGACTACCACCTAAAATCCCATACGTTTGCTATCGACATGGGAGGTTGTGACATTGTGTTGGGTGCAAAATGGCTAAGGACTTTGGGTCCCATTCTCATGGATTTTAAAGACTTAACCATGCAATTCAACCAAGAGGGCCACCAATATAAGTTCCAAGGCATCACCGCAAGTTCACCTGAGATCATTAGTTCCCATCGCATGGAAAAGCTACTCAAAAAGGGTCATTATGGTGTTATCGCCCAATTCCATGCCATACAAGCAACATAGACACCTTCCATACAACAAGACCTCCAAGCCATCCTTTCTAAACATTAATTGGTCTTTTCCACTCCCCAAGGCCTCCCTCCTTCCCATGGTGTTCATGATCATTCCATTTCCCTTGTACCAGGAAGGCTTCTTCCCAATATCCATCTGTATCGTCACCCCTTTTCCCAAAAAAATGAAATTGAGAAAATGGTCCAGGAACTCTTTAATGCAGGTGTTATCCGCCCTAGTACGATCCCCTATTCATCCCCTGTGGTCATGATCTTGAAGAAAGAAGGTTCTTGGTGAATGTGTCTTGACTTCTGTGCCCTCAACAAACTTACCATCAAATACAACTTCCCCATTCCTGTCATTGATGACCTCCTGGATGAATTGAGTGGCACCTAATTCTTCACTAAAATGGACCTTCATTTGGGCTACCACCAAATACGTATGAAAGAGGAAGATATTCCCAAGACTGCCTTTAGAACTCATGAGGGCCACTGTGAGTGTTGGTCATGCCCTTTGTCTTGTGTAATGACCCCTCCACCTTCCAAAGCCTTATGAATCATGTCTTCCATTCTTTTCTTTGCCATTTTGTGTTAGTTTTCTTTGATGATATACTCATCTATAGAAAAACCTAGATAGACCATCTTGCTCATGTGGATCGAGCTCTCCATCTACTCTCTCAGCACCAACTTTTCCTGAAACAGACTAAATGTGATTTTGGCACCTTAGAAGTAGAATACTTGGGTCATCTGGTTGGAAAAGATGGCGTTAGGGTGGATCCTAAAAATATTGAAGCTATGCAAGACTGGCCTCACCCAAAGACTCTTAAGAGCTTGCATGGATT
>JZKD02S1642911.1:1027094-1043117 GCA_000966675.3 Picea glauca
CAGTCTCTGTACATTTCTCTGATTAATAGAAATCGTGTATTACTGTATATCTATGTTTATGGTTGCATCTCTGATACATTTTTGTTATATTATTGAATATCTTCAATATCTCTGTGCATTTCCTTATTATATCTCTGCTCTCATTTCGTGCCGAAAATAATCCGGATCACCGAACTACTAAGTGGACCTTCTTTAATGGGGACACATTACATTTATTCCATGCTAAATAACTAGTGGAGCTTACTTAATAACAAATATAGTGGACGTAGTCCACCTTTAAATATTGAATTGCACCATAACTACAATGTTATTCTTCACAACGCTAAAGTAGTCCAAGGAACCAGGGTCCCATGTACAAGGGATGGCTATAATGTTGAACTACTCTAAGAAGTTCATCCATAAAATTGAGTCTCATGTACAAGTGTTGACCATCATGTTGAAGTAACTAGTGTCCCATGTGCAAGTACTAACTCCAATGCCAAAGGAATCTAAGGAGCTTGTCCATAAACTTGGGTCCCATGTTTAGGTGCTCATGTCGATGCCTAATTGCCGACTCTTGATCTCAATGAATGGATGAGTATTGTGCTCCAAATTTCCACTACGATCACGTGGATCTAAATAAATAATGTCCATTGTAATGTCCAAAAGATCATCCACATAGCTATAAAAGGTTAGTTTTGGATATGGAGGGAACATTTCCACTAGAGAATATGCAAGATGATCATTGATAGTCGTAACTAACTCCCAATAGGTTTCAATGGTATTCTCTACATAAGGTGGAGTAGAGTCTTCAAATAAAAGGTGGAAGTATTTATCCTCATGGAATTGACTACTATCTATGTACCAATCATCATGGTCATCCTCTATATCCCAGTAAGCACAAATTTCTCAGTTACACTCTTCACTAATAAAAGGATATGTTTCTTTAAGGAGTTTAATCTCTTTAATTTGTTATAATTTTTTCCAAGTCTCCTCCAAATATTTTCATATCTTTTATAAGGTTCTCAACATTATCATTTGATATTCCTATGACATGTTTCTCAACATTATCATTCTTTAATTTTGGAAGAGTTTTGAAGATAAAAGTTTAAACAACTGTAACCTATTTAATATTGAGCAAAATAATATTTCACTTAGATAGCCTTATAGATATCCCATATTATCTTACCTATATATATTACATTATCAACAAAACTTAAAATTATGTTATTATAAATTTTATGTGTCAATATAGAACAATAAGGCTCTCAAATCATGTGATGTATTGTTGAAAAAAAAACTTTTCATTAAGTATATAGTAACCTACTTCATCATTAAGATATAGTGTGAGCGAACAATAAGGCTCTCAAATCATTTGATGATGCATTGTTGAAAAAAAAAGATTTACATCAAGTATATAATAACCTACTACATCATTAAGATATAGTGTGAGCTCTACATTATATATATAATTACAACATGGTTTTATCTAGTGGTTGCATTATGATCTAGTGGTTGGAATTACGTACTTTAATCATTTTAATTAAATGTTTAATATATTTATTGTTCATACATGGGTTCCTTCAACCAATTTGTAAACCTACATAGTATCGTGTGTTCTCATAGGGAACAAAAATGAATATGTTCTTCTCTTGCCTAGCAATTGATTATTGCCAAATTTCTCAAAAAACATTGGATGAGTCTAATTTAAACGCTTTACACTTTGACTCTTCAGAGTTGTGGTGTATCAAGCAACCATTAATATGACTCATTGTCATCAACTCGAAGTATTAGATGTGATAGATTCGTAGACATGGCCTCAACGTTTGCATACACAAATAAACCATGAAAACCAAAAGTCTTTTGATACCTAATTAAATGAAAAAGCAATAAAGATAAAAAGTCACAAGAAATTTGTAACTTACTAAAGGAATATACCCTACTTTCATATTTCTTTAGATTATTCAATGTTCCCCCTAAGTTCCTTTGGAATAAAGATTATTCCATTAAGCATTGTCGATAAAAGGCTTTTCAATCTTCACCACATTCTTTTTTTCTTAAGAGTAATATCCTTCTTTAGAATTGTAGTATAGTTTATTTTGTAAAATACTAAAGCAATTTATGGAGTTAATATTAAAAATATATTATTAATATTAACATTTAAAATATAAAACATGTAAATATATATATATATATATATATATATATATATATTAATTATAGTAAATATGTTAAAATGATTATCAAGAATAATAATTAATATTAATCATGAAAAAAATCAAAATTATATTACAAAGTGTATAATATGAGTTGTTAAAAAAAAAAAAGTAGCTCATTGTCAAACTGATTACTATACTTTTATATAGAGGATTTTTAAAAGAGTATTTATTAGTTTTCAAAATTGACAAGGATTTTTATTTAAAAGAGTATTTATTAGTTTTCAAATTTGACAAATTTAATATATGTTTGACACATTTAGTATATGTTTATTTTCTGCTATGCTACTTTGTGAATATTATCTATGAAGATTATTTTAGATGGAATTTTAGTTGGTATTATAATATTGTTTATGAGTTTTGGATTATTATTTTGTTAAGTTTGATTATTAGATATGAATGATTAGGTTAATTTTGTAGATTTATAATTTGTTCAGATATATTTGAGTGAAATATTGTTAATAGACATTCAAGAAAGTTTTGTTGCAACTTTATTGTGGAAAGGTCGCAAATAGAATCTAAACAATCACAACAAAATCATCTAGATAGGTCTACATTAGTTAAGATAAGGTTGTCATACTTTGGTGATGTATTAGAGAAAATTTTATCTTGTTTCATATTTAAAAACAATGAATTTCTAATTGCAATCCTAATAGCGATGACCCTTCGATAAATATGAGTGCTAGTTGTTGTATGCGCTATATGATTAGTTAAAAACTTCTTGAATTCTCTTTGGTTCATGATAATAAGAAGGTAGTGTGATTGATATAAAAAGTGAGTAAAGAAAGAAGATCAAAGATGAACAACATTCATTTCTAAACTATGCAAATTTTAATAATATGGGACATAACATTACCATGTTCCATAACTTTATCACTCTTTAGTGGCTCTTAGCTTAGGAGAACAATAATGAATTTGATACTTTTCATTATATTCAAATATAGAAATGATATTTGACTAATATAATCTAAAACCATTTTTTTTTGTGTGATAGATCTTGTTAGTATTATAAGACAATAAACATTCATCATCACCATCATTACATATAGCACTAACAAAGAGTGATAATAAACATTAAATGAGGACAAAGAAGTACCACCCAATTGTGCGAATGTAAATATGACTATCATTATATAAAAATCATCAATTATGCAATCTTCAATGATAAAGTTTAAAAGTGCCATTTAGAAAATGACCCCTTATTTATATGTAGTCATTTTTATTAATCATAAGAAAGTAATATTAACATAATAATTGGAGGAAAATAGTGGTATCTTATACTAAAAAGCATAATGATTGATTGACCCTTTCTTTATGTGATTGACCCTTTCTTTATGTTAGTCGTATAAGATGGTGTTAGTCGTATAAGACGGTAAACATCACCATCATATATAACAATCACAAGGAGTAATAATGAACATTACAATAACGATAAAGAAGTACCACCCAAATATAAATGTAAATATTACTACCATTGTATTCAACTATAAAGTTTAAAAGTGTCAACTAGAAAATGACCCTTATTTATATATATAGTAATATTCATTAATCATAATTTGAAAGTAGAATTAATATAATATTTGGAGGAAATGAGCTACAAGTTATACTAAAATGCATAATGATTAATTGGTTTAGAGTGAATATGTGAATTTGCTTAATTTCCTTTTCCCTTTCATGAATAATATTGCATTTCATTTTTCATTCTATTATTGCATGTCATTTTTCATTAACAATGACTTTTATAGTTTTCTTATTAAATTTAATGTCTAACATAAACTTTAAAAGCATACATTGATCTTAAAAAATGTTGATTGAACTTATAAAACTAAAATATATATTCAAATAATTTATCTTTGAGGGTGTTTATAGCCCTGAAGGTTATCTCAATTGGTCTAGAGTGAGACATGCGTTTATCATGCTTGTTGTTGGTAAAGGGTTCGATTCTCTTTATTCCCTCGAGGGGAATCCGTGTAATCAAGGATCACGATTTACCCTAGTTACCATTCATGGATCATGGAGAAGTATCCAAAACAAAATCGTAAGAAAATTTCCTCGAAAAAACTTTGAGGGTGCTTATATAATTTGAGAAAACCATAATCTTCAAAATAAGTCTCAAAAATGTATATCAAGAACTCTATAAACAAAGATCGGAAAACACTAATAGGACCCATCTATTACCTTGAAGATCTCTCCTCCAATGTGATTGGAACCCATTTATTTTGAGAAGTTACAAAATATGTATCCAAAATCTCTTTGACGAAGGATTGGAAACAATTAATAGAGTCCCTCTATCACCTTGAGGTTCTCACCTCTGAAAAGATCTCACTTTGATGAGTTATTTTAGTAGATATAATATGATGTAGGATAATGTGTCGACGACATTGTTTTTTTTTTTTTTTAATTCTATTAAATCGACAATTCTAATAAAAGTTGACAAAAATTGTTTTTCTAAATAAAATATAAAATTGTTTTTCTAAATGATGATGACAATGACGATTAAGGTCCATTAATAACAAATTGGTCTATCGAACCTTAAGAGGGTAAGTGATTACTTGCAATTCTTTAGAAAAAAAAATTGTGCTTGAAAATCATTAAGAATCTTTCCAAGATCACCATAGTTTTGTTGAGTTAAGAGGTTAGGAAGGTTGGTAGTGTGACAAATATTTTGAAAATGAGATCTAATATGGGTATAGGCTCGACAATCTAAGAGATAGTGTTTTTCATCTTCAACCTTCTTAGTTTCACAAAGGTGAGACACTCTTTCATCCAATGATGTTTTAGGAATTGACCAACCCCTAGTTTCACTATGGAGCTCGTGAGAATTTGTTCTTATCTTAACAATGCTTATTTTTTTATTTACACTTGTCAAAATAGATAGATAATTTTTATCTTCTAGATTAGGGTTGATTACATCCTTATAATACCTTAATTTTCTTTTTTCCTCTAACTCTTTATCACAGTACATTTGCTCCTTAAATTTTGATTTGATGATATTTTTATTAGTATGTTTATTCTACAAAATGGTGTCTTTCATTATTCCCCAATAGTTTATCCAAGACTGGGAATCTTTATGCCATCCTCGCTTAAGTCGATGCTAGTTACGACTCGAATTTGAAGCAATTTTAGGAAGCCTGTTGTCTTCCATGTTGTTTAACTTGTTTGTATACATTAGGTATCTAGTCATAGTCATGCTCTCAATGGGGGAGAGTCTTGCTTCTAAGAGGAGGATGGGATAAGGCATATTTCCTTTAATTTTGATATTGTAGGTTATAAAATTATTTTTTATTTCCTCTATATTTCTCCAAGATTCATGAAAAATACTACATCCCTATACTTCACATCCATAAAGAATAATAGGTGTAACAAGATTCTCAAAGAGGAGTTTCTTCTTATCCCAAATCCAAAGATCGACTGATTTATAATTGTTTTCAAGACCATAATAAGTTTTCCATCCCCCAATAATCCTTTTCTCAATGGTATAATTCCAGATGAGCTTGTGGTGAATATAAATTCCAAGATATTTGTATGAAGTCACTTCCTTTAAGTTGTTTCTGTCATACATGAAGGTATAAAAAGTGATCTTATTGGATTTAATAATCATGACTTTAGTCTTATTAGTATTAACAGTCATACCCATATTGGAGAAAAAATCCTTGAGGATTCTTAGTTGGTTTTCAAGATCATGGGGACTCCTTTACATAAGAATGATATCATCGGCATAAAGAAGAAGATTGATGACTATACTAGTGAGAGTAGGGCCGACAAAACCTGCTTTTTCCAAGAAATATTCTAACTTGTCAATGTATATGCCAAAAAGGGTGGGGGATAAGGGACAACCTTGTTTGAATCCAATATTGCATTTAATCTCTTTTGACCATCCCTCAATGTTTTTAAAATTAGATCATTTTCATACATCCTTATGGAAACATCCCTCAACTCAAGAGGCACTTTTAACTCTTCCAACCTATTCCAAAGGTTTGTTCTAGGAACCATGTCAAAAGATTTTCTAAAGTCAACAAAACAACAAAAAAGATTGCTTTTACTAGTTTGGAACTCCTCTGCAATGATCCTAAAGGTAACAATAGGGTCCACAATTGAATGATATATTCTAAACCCGACTTGGCCTTTATCACTTTTACCTTGACTTTCTAGCCAAAGGATCATCTTCTTTTCCAAAATAATTCCATAAAGTTTAGCTAAAATCGGTCTAATCATAATGTTCCTATAATTAGAGGGAGTGTTTCTATCCCCATTTTTAAAAATAGGAACAATGAGGTTTTGTGTCCAAGGTTTGGGGAAGCCCTTCTTGACTACTAAATTAAAGAGGTTGTGTATGTGAGGGATAAGGATAGGCCCTCCAATTTTAAAAATTTCATCTTGGTAGCCTTCAATGTCCTTAGCTTTCCCATTTGGAATCCACTTAACCCCATACTTTATGTCATCTAAAGAAAAAACTTCATCCTCTGTAGGGACAATAGGAATGGTGTCCATGGCATTAGAGAACTCATAAAGAATTTTAAGGTATGAATTCCATTCCATTAAAGGAATTATATTATTTTATTTAGTATTGTGGTTTATAATTTCTCTCCAAAACTTCTTAGGATCCATCTTAGATAGTTGTGAAAGATGCTCTTTCCTTTTATTTATATAGTACCTTTTTTCCTTTTAATTTGGGATTTGTACATATTGATTCTATAGAGTTTTAAGGAATCACTAGAAACATCCCTAATGGATTTCCTAGAAATTTTACATTCTTTATCATACCAAGGGTTGGTCATACAAATATTCTTTTTTATAGGACACCTCGAAAGAGAACTTGTTAGTAGAAGTGGAAAGGGTAGTTGTAAAATTATGATAGAGTTATTCAATGTTGTCCTTATAAGATAGGAGATGTGATTTATTATTTAAATCCTTTAAGAAAAGGTCAACTTTATTTTTTTCAAAGAACAATTGCCTTTGATTATTAGAATTTTGTTCAATTGCACTCATGTGTATGGATACGTTTAGAGTTAGGGTTAAATGTTACTGATCAGAGTAAGGTTCATGGTGATTTAAAAGGCCAAACGTTGTTATTTGGTTGGAAACGGGGATATCAGATATCACATAATCTACGACACTACTACCTAGCCCATGAATACAAGTCATCTAGTTGGATTTTGGCCACTTCATTGCTCCATTGCAAATTATTAGGTCTTGAGAGTTGCAGAGCTTGACCAACTTAGTACCAAACAAATTCTCAATTAGGTCTTAAAAGATTCTTTTGTAGCTATTATATAAAACAAGTTCCTCATCTAGCCATAAAGGATTATGGTTGGAATCAGTTCTTAAAAGAGTATCTTGTTTAGTTGCAGTCCTAGTATTAAAGTTTGCTAGTAGGAGGATATTACCTTCATTTTTCAAACTATAAATATATTTTTCTAAATTATTATAGGGGCAATTTCTATCTAGATTGTTTTTCTTATAATAAGTAGAATTAATAGGTGCAAAATAGAAAATTTATATATACATCTTCTTGGCATTGTTGTCTGAAATTTCTATCCAAATTTATTGATTGAGAGGGTCGATCTTACGACGTTGAATGTGACAAGAAATGATCTTTCTAATATAACAATTTATGCCTCCTATCCCTCTATGGTGGGACTTTTTTTCCATTCTGACCACAAGACAAATCCTTCTATGTTAGGGACCTTAGACTCTTTATGCTCCCAAGTTTCAACTAGAAAAATAATGTCAATATCACTTGGGATCCAACTTATCATAGGATCTTTGCGCCATGGAAATCCACAACAGTTCCAAAAAAGGATCCCGAGTGTACAAATAAAATATTGAAATGTAGGTAAAATATGTTGGTACAATATAACTAATGATTTTAGTAATTTACAAGTGATTCAACAAAAATCAAATCATATGATTCCAACAACTTATGAGTAAATATATGATGATGTGTTCACATAATAAATCACTTTTCAATTGTTGTTAGAAATGTTTTTCCAACAACGCTCTAAAAACAATTTATTGTTTTAATTACAAATCTGGCATTTCTCACATAGCTCTCAAAATGGATTTTGGTTTTATTAAAAATGTTGTCTTTCCTAAATGTGTAAATTGTCATTGTCATATGTTATCATTATTTTTCCTTTTGATAATGTTTTTTTTAATGATATTGATTGGAAAATATATAATATTGAATCACTCGGATATAAATTCTCCATTCTTTATTTGAAAAAATTTATTATAGTTATACATAAATGTTGTATGATAATTTTTTCCTAGAATTTATAGGAAAAATAAACATTACGTAAACAATGTATGAGTGAGGGGTGGCAGGATTGGGGGGATTATCTTTGATCCCATTAAAAAAAGAGTCGACTTATGCATGGGTTTTAGGGACATCCACAAATAATCAGGTTGAGTTGTATGTATTTTTCCCATAGTGTCTTCATTTTGTGATCCTATGACATAGTGTATGTGTTCATGGGATATTAAAGAATACCCCTAATTTCACTATATATTGATGAATACATCTCAAAATCCTTTTGATGAACCCCCCCTCCTGGTACAACTTCCCAACAAATAAAAAAACATAGTTCTGCTAGATACCTCTTTTTATACCCCATAATACCTATAAACTCCTTGACACTCCACTCCCACCCCCCCCAATACCTACAATTATTGACTTTATTTTACACAATTTTAAACCATTATTTATGAATGAACGTGATAATATATTAGTGAAAAATGAGAAGTGATCCAGGTGGATATCGGTGACCACCCACCTATTCCAACTAGCTCATTTTGGCAGTTTCAGCTAGGCATTTGTGTTTCTAGTTTTTCGATCCCAAACTTCTGGGGCCATTTTGAGTAGGGATGATTTTAAGGATGGAAATTTATTTTAAAATGTAGAAACCTTGGTGAATCTTACTAATCCTTCATGTGCCAACTATAAATGTTTGGCGATATTTTTGTAAAAATATTCAAATTTATAAGGATTTTATATAGTTTTTTTAATTTTTTGGCGATTTTTAAGGTAGAATCATTTTATCCTATAGAATTTGGGCGAATCATTTTTAAAATAGTGAATCTCTTTTTTGGAAAAACCATGGAAAATTAGCCCATGAGTGAAATTTAGCCCCTAAAATCATCCATGATTTTGAGGCCCTAAACAACGTTTTTTGGGCTCTCCACAATCAAACTATTGATGGAATTAGAGTATAATGGAAACATGTGTATTCCTCGGATAAACCTTTCCAATGGGATATCATTCACCTAAAACGAAGGTCGTATGAAAAATTTATGCCCCCGAGAAGTTGATACACCAAACTACCCAAAACGGGGTCCACAAAACTGTTGGCTTTTCATCTTCCAAGGTTAGGGTTTTGGATTTTCTTTATGTTAAAAATGCCTTTGGAACCTCATTGTAAAGCATGTTCTCATGAATGTGAGTATCCATCACATCTCTTCTCATAGATAAGTTTCCAGCATTCTAGCGAGTCTTTCACTCTGTATTTTTATAGTCTTTGTAGATTTTCGCTCATTAATAGAAATTGTGTATTATTGTATCTTTGTGTTTATGGTTTCATATCTAATATATTTATGTTATATTATTGGATATCTGAGATATCTATGTACATTTATTTATTAGATCTCTTATCTCATTTCGTGCAAAAAATAATTTGGATCAGTGGTATCGAAGTAGGATGCTCTTGATTGTTTTTCAATGTATGTCCCCGACGTGGTCCGAGTATAGCAAGTTGGGTCTCGAGCTTGTCCTTCTTGATTAAAATATCTCTCACACACCCAAGAAACTCTCCATGGAGGAAGAAAATAAAAATGATGCATCAGAATATTTTATTCATCTATTGCTTGAGCAAGCTCTCACGCAACAGAGGGAGGAAATGATGGAGAATTTTTCCCACATCCTTCAACGTCTACCAATAGTAGCAGCTGCATATTCATCAAGCTGTCACTTTGGAAGCACCCCTCCTTACAAGGTACAAGTTAATTTTGATATTCCCATATTTGAAGGACGGATAGATGTGGATGCCCTAGAAAAATGGTTAAATATGCTAGAAGGTTATTTCTCCGACAGGGAAACGATCACCTTTGCACTCCTTAAGGCTCTCCCCCATGTCAAACATTGGTGGGAAACTTACTGGGAGAAAATTTCCACCGATGATTCTGGAATATATGGGGTTGAACCCACTTGGGATATTTTTGTGGATGCAGTCAAGGAACAATATTACCCTGTTGGAAACTATGAAGACCAGTACATGAGATGCACCACTCTACATCAAGAGAGGGGCCAAGCAGTGTTAGATTTCACCAATACCTTTCATAACTTGCACACCAAGCTGGGTATCAAAGACTCTGAGCGACATTTGGTTCTGAAATATCGTGGGGCTCTACACATATACATCCAAACTGAAATGGATTTTTTGGACATCTCATCACTCGGTGCTTCTTATCGATATGGTGTTAAAATCAAACAGAAATTTAAGCACCAGAAAAAGAGGGGGTTCGGGTCTACAAAATGCAACAACCAAAGTATGATAAATATATCCCTTACAAACAACCTCCTGAAAACTAGTCTAAGCCACAGGAAAAGAAGGGTCACGGGAAGACGAAGAAGGACACTAGAAAATGGTGCAATTTCCACAAAATCCCCTAGCACAACACTAATGAATGTCTCTCAAAAAACTCATTCGTTATCGAGATCAAAGACAAGGAGATGAACCCTGATTCAAAATCTGATTCATAAAATACTGGTAGAAGACAGATCATCAACATAGGCCCCATTGTTATTGTCACAACCATAGTAATTCAACAAGAAGAACTAATAGATCTTGAAGAGGGGGATTGTCTTTTTCATTCATAGATGTGGGTGAATGGGACCCCACTGCATTTTATTATTGATAGCATAATCCAAAAGAAACTCATCTTAGCAGAGGTCGTCGAACAGTTGGGATTGTCGACAATAGCACACCCACAACTGTACAACATAGGGTGGCTTCTCCAGGGACGAGATCTTCATGTTATCCAGCAGTATCGATTGTCATATGACATCCAACCCTTCAAGGATGAGGAATTATGTGATGTTTTCCCACTGGATGTCTATGATGTTCTCTTGGGCCAACCATTGATCCAGGGGATCAAATTTTGCTCAAAAATTCAAAGTGCTCGGAATTGCTTCAAATCAAACGAGAGCATAAGGCTCATCATTATGAACCCAACGCAACTCGTTTGGGTTCAAACGGGGATTGGGAGTGATATATATCACGTTATGTTCAAAATGACAAACAGGCAAAAAAAGGGATGTTGATTGTACAGTCCGTACGGGCGTTGACGTGGAAGGTCGTATGACATGTGGCAGGTAGTTATTTGGACAGTTGGCATGTGACATGGCATGTTTTCAGTGAATGGGATGGTGACACATGGCCTAGTTAATGGTTGCCACGTCTCATATATACATTGGTTTAAAAATTATGTTGTTGGCCAGAGTCGACCCCATGACCTCTGGGCAGGGGGGAGAGACTTGGGAAGATCCGCCAACTGGCGTGCCACTGGTTGGTCCTTGTTATATATATGGCAATATATTTATATATGTTTTTATATGTGTATAGTTGGGGCGCGACCGGGCTGGGGCTTAGCCCCAACCCTTGGTTGCACATTGCGTTAACATATGACCCATTTCTATACCGTTTGGTGCGCACACGCGATTGTGTTTTGATTTATTCCAACGATTATACAAAGGACCCGCCACTTGTTCTTTGACCATTGGCTTGTGGAATGGGGGCCTATGTTTACAGTTTCCCGTGGTCTTATGGGTCATACGACCTTGCCCTTGACAGTTAGGGGCTTGGTGCGCTCGTAACTATCCTACAGTTTGCACGGTTCACACGGTTGCATCCGGTGCTAAGTTTTAACGCTTAAATATGCGTGTGGGATAGGTTGAGCCAACAAGGGTGTTTTTTGTAGATGCAGAGACAACAAGTTTGAAGGGGGAACTTCCAAGAGGCCTATCTTCTTCAATTTTTGGCCAAACGAGGAGCCGAAAAAACCCAGCCAGGGGTTTTTGGACGTTTTGAAGCCATTGGAGCAATCTATTTGGCATTTTGAGCATTGTAAAGAAAAAAATTTAGCACTTTGAGCAAATAATACAAGTGATCCATTGGAAGATGGACCAAGAGATGTAGCCCAAGAGAGGGGTGTACTCCTTTATCATTTGTTGTGTTATGTGTTTTCTATTCACTGTTATTGTTGTTGTTTATATGCATCTTGAATGAGTAAATACTATTAAAGTTGTGTTACAAAGTTGATCCATTTTCATTTTAACACATAAAATTTAACTTGGAAATATTTTCAAGAATACAAGTCTTCTTCATTTTTAGATCAACCATATATGTTGAAGCAACATGCTATTTATGAGTCTCGACCTCATAGTGTCATTGTTAATCTCAGAGGTCATCTCTACAGGATACCAGAGGTAATTCCGACTATTGTCCCACCTAAATAGTGTTGCAAAGTAGTACTTCATACTACAAAATTCAACTTCTTCACAATCTATTCAAAATATGAACAAAATGACACTAGAACCATGACAACCTCGGTCCAAGAACCTTCTATCCAACATAAGTAGGTCGAAAATATTACAGCAAAGAACAAAGATTCATTCTACACATAAATATCTCATGTAGCTTGACTGCCTGAACAGATTCAACCCCACCAGCAACAGGTTCATGACATCCTTCCACAAACCAAGCAACCCAACGTCTCCAACAAGGCAAGCATCTCACCAACATTCATATTCAATAATCGCTTTCTTGTATCCCCTAGGAACTCAACGCAATGGAGACCATTTCTTCCTAAGGAGGGAGGATTGATCCAGGTGTATATTGGTGGCCATCGACCTATTCCAACTTGCTCATTTTGGCAGTTTTGTTTCTAGTTTTTGGGTCCCAAACTTCTGGGGTTGTTTTGAGGCCCTAAACAATGTTTTTTGGGAGCTCCACAATCAAACTATAGTCGAAGTCAGAGTCTAATGGAAACATGTGCAGTCCTCAGATAAAACTTTTCAACGAGCTATCATGCACCTAAAAAGGAGGTTGTTTGCAAAAGTTATGCCCCCAAGAAGTTGATACACCAAACTACCCAAAACGAGGTCCCCAAAATTGTTGGATTTTCATCCTCTGGGGTTAGGGTTTTGGATTTTCTTTATGTTAAAAAGGACTTTGAGCCTGATTGTAAATCATATTCTTGCAAATGTGAGTAGTCTTCACATCTCTTCTCATAGATAATCTTCCACCAATCTAGCGAATATTTCACTCTATATTTTTACAGTCTTTGTACATTTTCGCTCATTAATAGAAATTGTGTATTACTATATCTTTGTGTTTATGGTTGCATATATGATACATTTATGTTATATTATTGGATATCCAAGATATCTCTGTACATTTCTTTATTAGATATTCACTCTCATTCCATGCCAAAAATAATCTGGATAATGAAGCGCCTGCGATTTTTTCAAGGTTTAATATATTAGTGAATGCAAATAGAGTGAGGAGTCTGAATGTAATTGATGATTCAAGTAAAATTATCACCCTAATGAGTTCATATTTAATGAATTCAAAGAAGACTCCCTTTGGTGGAAAGATATCATCACTCATAGCAATGATTGAAAATGAGACTCATTGATTTCAAGAGGTTAATGTTTACCAAGTCTTGCAAATGAAACAATAAATTTAAATGAAAGGGTTATTAGGAAAAATGGGGATCTATATGTTCAAGACAACCCTTAATTTTCTTTGTGTTTTATCAATGATACAAGCATGGCATGACCTGAGAAAGAAACACATGTTAAGGAATTTTTGACATCATGTGATATTAAGTAGGGGATGGGATGTGAAGGGAATCACTTCTTCCCCTTCCTCGCACATGTTAGCCTTAACTCTTAGTCAAAATTTTGAAACCTTCAACATGTTATATCAAGACTCAAGTGGGATAATGACTCAGTTTTTAGGTGGTTTCGACAACAAATATTTGTTACAATCAATCTTGGACATGATTTCCTTTCGAGTAAGAATTTATCATTGTCTCTAACTTGTGCTTTGGAGTTTTTACTTAGTGCAAATGGTTTTAGTGGTTTTGTGGTGACCTGTTAGTGCTCTATTTTGGGTTTCTTGGTGGCTTTGTTTGTTTTTTGGGTGTTGAAATTCATGACCATTCCTCGTCTTCCCTATTATTTCACCCCTTGGTATAACCCTTATGAGTTGATAATTGAAGTGGTTAGGCAGGAATAATCTCAAGGGAATATAATAGGTGTTCTTTGTAATGTCCCCCACCTCTTAGAGAGGTAATGAGGAGACTCAGTGGCCTGGGCACCCCCACTAGGTCATAGTCTCACACTGAAGGAGGGAAAAGTCAAGAAGTTAAAAGTTATATTTTTAAGTTGACTTAAGAAAGGAAAAGGAAAGGAGTAAAAAATAACTGAACAGAATAATAGAAGATTAACCCCGGGAGTTAACCTAACTCAACAGAGAATTAGAATGAAAAGTATAAGTAAGAGGTTGGGGTGCACCTATTACTCATTCTAGTTTTGGATTAGAATTTGCTATTGATCTTGAGCATTCAGTTTGGGGGTTTTGCTGTACAAACCCTTGTGAGCAACTCAGTGGTGAAATATCCACTCACCTTGTTCCACAGCTTGGTCTCGGGGATGAAAGACTCCTCCACACCATTCTAGTCTCAGGGCCAGTTTATCGAGGGAGGTTCGATTCAACTTATCCTGAGGGCCTAGGCCCATTCCGACAGTTGGGTTTTGTTTGCAGGGGCAGGACCATCAGTTTGAGGGATTTTCTGAAGGTTTATCATCATTCTATATTTGTCTGCAGATTGGGACGTCGTGGAGCCATAGGGGACGTCATGTGATTCAGTAAAACTCATATCTAGGGAGATATGCTTGAGATATGAGCCCGAAACTTCTCCCACGGGATTCTCATAGCCCAATCTATATTCTTGGAGATTTTCAAAGCATTTGGAGGCCTCCTTCATTAGGGATGAACTAGCTAGGGTTTCAGTCATCCAGTGGGGCACACCATTCAGTGAAGAATTCAGATCTACGAGGTTTGAGAGTGGATTTGGGAATTTGGACATATGGGTTTTCCTTACAGTTGCCTAATCTATCATTTGGCATATTTGTCGTGATGATTGGACACTTTTGGTAGCAGGGAAAAATTATTCAGGGCTTCAGCATTCTAGCAGGACGTGGCACTTTCCAGCTTGGAGGTTGAGGATTAGTGCGGCTCAGATCTGCTTGATTTAGTATTCATTGTATATCCAGCCTTTGGAGGCTGGATCATTTTTTATTGTCGGGAGCATTTTGTAGCATATCATATCTATTGCTTGTACGGCCATTTGAGGTTTATGCCAGATCGGTCATCTATTGTATTGATCTTAAATTTCTCATAATAAAAAGGTCAGATATTTTCTTGTGCTTCTACATCTTGAATATATTGTGATCTCCATGTGTTGATGAATCTTGTATGCACTTAATAACTCAATAAATTAGTAGTAGTTAGTGATTCCAAGAAAGAATTTGGCTTGGGATCATTATATCTTTGGAAATTGAATCTTTGGGTTCCTTATAATTCCTCCTCGATTGGGAAGAAATGTTTGAATATAGACTACAGGGAAGCCCAAGAATTTTGTAGATTTCTTCACAAACATGAGGAATTTATCAATAACAACACAACTTACATTTTATAAGTAACCACCAAAGTTCATGAGAATGAACCTTGATGTATGTCCTAGGATGCTTCGGTCATGGATA
>JZKD02S1642911.1:1049628-1081795 GCA_000966675.3 Picea glauca
TGTTCAAGTACAAGATGATTCAAAATGAAAATGTCTCCTTGGTATATATAGGAGACTAGGAGGTATAATTACAACTAATGGCCTAAGGCCGACATAAATAAAATAACATTACTAAGATAATATGCCCCAATTAATGGGTAATGAGCCAATATTAGGGCTTAACACTAGATTCTTGTTGCATGCAGTCAGGTTTGAGCTTTGTTGGTTTCAACTACTCTGTTATCTCTGAGGTGTACAATAATGGTGGGAAATATGGTCGAAGGAGAGTCATGTTGAGAACTGGGTATGAGCCAAGGAAAGGGGGAATGTTGTGCTCAAAATCATTGTCATCCACAACCTTGGTGATGGTGTACGACTCATAACAGAGTGGTCGAATCTTCCGGTGGGGTCCTGTAAGGCATTCTTTCTGCAAGTGCAACCAAACTTTGTCTCCCACCTAAAACTTATGTGGCACTTGATGTTGATCATGGCGCTGCTTGTACTTGGCATTAGAATTATGTACAATATCTTGAACCTGTTGTTGGATCTGTTGGATACGCTCAATGAATCGGGTGGCTTTGTCAGCTTCTACTGGAGCAGAGTATGAGTCGACCGAGGTGATCACCAGGGGTAGTGCAACATATATGGGCCCCAATGGCTGGAATCCTAACCCCACTTGAAACGGTTTATTCCCAGTTGAGCTATGTAGGGATCGATTGGAGCTATGTTGTACATAGGGAATACTCTCATTCCATGTTCTATGGTGTTTTGAATTCTACATGTGCATGATATGTATGATCATCTGATTGACGACCTCAGTTTGTCCATCTGTCGAGGGGTGGAAGGAAGTGTATTTGGTGAGCTTGGTAGAAATGACCAGATGCACGACCAAAATGTGCTGAGGAATCGACTATCACAGTATGAGATAATGGTTTGTGGGATCCAAAAATGTACCTATACTCATTCAAAGAAGAGATTGGCAGTGGTTTTTGTTGTGATGTTCTTCTTGCAGGAGGCTAGAATCACCATCTTGGAAAAGTGATCAAAAACCACAAAACACAGTCATTTTCCCTCTTGGTGTATGGGAGACCCAACATGTAGTCTATTGATATGGATTCCCACGGCTTGTCATGAGTAGGAAGAGGGGTGTAGAGGCCCTATTTATTAGTGGTCAATTTGGCAATAGCATAGGTGGTGCAAGACCTAATATACTTGTCGACATCCTATCAAAGTTTCAACCACTAGAAATGTTTATGCAACACGACCAGTGTCGTTTCAATGCCAAAGTGTCCTGCCACCCGACTATAGTGGGCTTCCCAAATTAGCTTCACGTGCTCATTTGATGGAACATATATATGGCCGAGATGACACAACAACCCATCTTTAAGATGAAAATTAACAACCACTGAGTTGGATCCCAACATTTGGTAGGTGGTGGAGAAGTCAGGGTCTGTCTCGTAGAGGTGGCACCATCTGGAGGTCGCATGGCCATAAGAGTCTAACACCATGGTGAGTGTTGTGACTGGAGGTCGGTTGAGGAAATCAACAAATTGATTGGTACTTCATGTTTTATACTTGATGTTTAGATGGAACTATTGTAAGTATGTGGACCACTTCTGATGGTGGTCATTCTATAATTTTCCTTGGGTCTGCATGAACTATAGTCACTTGTGATCAGTGTGGATGATTGTCTCCTTCCGAAGAATTTAATGTCTCCACTGGTAGCAAGCTTGCACAATCGACTACATTTCTTTGTCGTAAGTAGGGTACTTATGGAGAACATATGATAGTGTCTCACTATAATATTCTACGAGGTGGTCGGGTTGAGTGAGAACAACACCCACAACATAGTTTGAAGCATCTGTCTAAATCTCAAAGGGATGTTGTAGGTATGATAATGAAATTACTATGGATGAGCATGAACACTTCATCAAGTCATCAAAGGATTTTTTTTGGGACAGGACCCACACAATTTTTTCCTTACTGCCACCCCTAGTTACTTGGTCGAGTTCCCATGCAATATGAGAAAATCCCAACATGAACCTGCGATAGAAATTGGTGAGGTCCAAGAAGATCTAAAGTTCAGTGAGTGTGGTTGGGGCTGGATAGTCATGAATGACCTAGATATTGGTTGGATACACATGCACACCATGTCGATCAATAATGTAGCCTAATTAATGGACCCCGTCCATGCCAAAGGATCATTTTTCCAAGTTTGCATATAGTTTGTGTTTCCACAGTGTGTGCAGAACCTATTGAATATGTTGCAAGTGTTCCACCCAAGTCTTGTTGTAGATGAAGATGTCATTTAGACACACCACTAAAAAGGTATTGGTGAAAGGTCATAGGATATCATCCATCATCCTCATAAAAGTTCTTGGAGCATTTTTCAAACCAAAGGGCATGACCATCCATTCAAAAAGACCTTCTTTTGACTTGAAGGCAGTCTTCCATACATCTGTATGTTCTATTAGGACCTGGTGATAGCTAGAATTCATATCAATCTTACTAAAGTATATTTCCCCAGTGATTTGATCAAGGAGTTCGTCGATTCAAGGAATCAGGTACCGATTTCGAACTGTGATTTTATTCAGGACCCGGTAATCAATCCAGAGTTGCCAAGTATTGTATTTCTTCTGCACCATCATGATTGGGCTCGAAAAAGGTGATGAGATGGGATGTATTTTCCCCTTGTGGAGCAGTTCTTGTATCTACCTCTTGATATCCTTCTTTTCTAACAGAAACTGGTGGTAGACTAGCCCATTGGGTAGCGGTGTGCCTGGGGTCAGATCGATGGGTACTTGACCTGGCAGTGCAGAGGTACCCTGGTAAGAGAGGAGAATATATCTGAGTATTCTTCCACAACCTTATCCACTTTCTTTTGTTGTGTGGAGAGATCAGTCGCGGAGGCCCTGAATGTGGCTGTGATATTTTTCTCACTCTATGAGAAAATAATGAAGAAGAAAAATTTCCCAGTCTGAGAGATGACCTTCCTGCATTGCTTGGAAGAGATCAAGGAAATCTCACTAGGAGGGACTTCCTCGGGTATCCTATACAATTTCCTGTTCAAAGTAATAATAACACTACGAGGCCTGGACTCATATATAACATGACCTTTCCATAAACAAGGTTGGCCCAAAATAACATTACAAACTTTGAGAGGAGAAACATCACACAATACTTCTTATTTGAAGGGCTTGATGTTGTACGATAGTCGGCACTGTTGGTTGACACGGAGATCGCTTCCTTGGCGAAGCCATCCAATGGTGAAGGGATTTGGGTGCAGCACTGTCGGCAGGTCCAGTCTCTTGAAGACCTCTGCTGAGATGAGGTTCTTCTCGCTAAATATATCAATGACAAAGTGCAGTGGGGTACCTTTTACCCACATCTGTGAATGGAAGAGGCATTCACCTTCTTCTAGCTCATCTAGTTCACCAGGATAGAGCCTGGTGGTAGAAACAGTGGAACTGGGTTCCACGTCAATGATTCATCTTCCCCTTTATGGTTATGAATTAGAGTCAGAACCCACATTTGATTCAGAGGCTTTCACTTCGTCCAGCAACAACTACTTTAAGCGACAGTCAACAGTGTTATGCCAAGGGCTATTATGGAAGCCCCACCACTTCTCGATATCTTTCTTTATCTTTTTGGTGTCCTTCTTTTCATGCGTCTTGGAATGGTTGTCTTGATACTGTCCATATTTTATTTGTCCTTTTATCTGTGGGTTGGGGCCGCCCCTTCCTAGCTTTTTCTATGATGGGTTCCTAGGCCAAAATTTCCACATCTTTTGTTTGAGCTTCTTCTCGATTTTAACAGCATATCGGTAGGCAGCACCCAAGGATGAGATGTACATAAATTCCATTTTAGTCTGGATGTATCTATGCAGAGAAGAGCGATACTTGAGCACCAGATACCACTCTAAATATTTGATACCCATCTTGGTGTGCAAGGTATGGAAGACATTTGTGAACTTTGGCACTACTTGGTCTCTTTCTTACCGCAGTGTGGTCCATTTTGTATACAAGTCGTCATAACTTTTGACAGGGTGTTATTATTCCTTAATAACACCCTGAAGGATTCCCAAGTGGTCGCGACTGTAAATAATGAGTATTCCTCTGTTTCCTTTCGCTCACAGAAATTTTCCTACCAATCGTTGACATGGGGAACGACTTTGAGGAGTGCATAAGTAATATTTTCTCTATTCGAAAAGTTATGGACAAAAAAATACCCTTCTAGTAGATTCAACCACTTGTCTAAAACATCTGCATCTATATGACATTCAAATATAGGAATATCTAAGTTGATTTGTACCTTCAAGGGGGCGACACCTCTACTCGAGGAGGATGTGTCACCTGTTGGTAGTCACCGAAGGATTTGCACAAAACTCTCCATCATCTCGTTCCTTCGTTGCATGAGGGATTCCTCAAGAAACATTTTGAAAGGATATCTTGTCCCATCATATTTATTTTATCCTTCCATGAGAGGTTGCTTGGGCATGCGAGAGATTTCTTCCTCAAAAGAAATCAGCTTGAGACCCAATTCTTTGTACCTTGACCTCGTTGGGGACATGCATTAAGATGACAAGGAGTAGACCGCTCTGATACCACTGACCTAAATTTTATGATTAGAATCAAATGAATAAAAATTATTAGAATATGCTTAACACATAATAACAGAGATACAATAAAACTAGTTTTCTATTCAATAAGGAAATAAGATAAAACTGTAAAATGAAACGGAAAACAAGCTTGTTGGAATGGTGGCGGCTTATCTTTGAGAAGAGATGTGACAGTTGTGCTCATTTGCAAGAAGATGATTACAATGAGGCTCTAAAGGTATTTTTACAATAAATAGGAATTTCAAAAACCCTAGACATCCAAAAAACTAACCCTAGGAGATGAAGTGGAAAACGTCATGTGCACCCAGTTTGGGTAAGTTAGTACATCAACTTCTCGAGGTCGTAACTTTTGCATACGATTTTTTTTAGGTGCATGATATCCTGTTGGAAAGGTATCGTTGAGGATATTTATTTTAGGGGCTCAATGATAGCCTTTGGTTATCATTGACAAGATCGATTCCGAAAAACCTTCATTTAGGCCCTTAAAATGGCCCCGGAAGTTAAAAATGGCTAAAAATAGTAAATTGTCAAAATTGCTAGAAAATTGTTTGAAGAGAGTTGGAAAAGGTGGGTGGATATTGATATCCACCTGGATCAATAGTATACATCCATATACTAAAGGAAAATAAGACGAATTTAGAACCTTTTGAAAATAACGATACCCTTTTTTTGTGGGATACAGAGTGTTCCACATGGAGATTGATGAGGAGTAGCAGGTGGCTCCACTAGTGGTGAGGAAGACGACCCCACCTAGTGTTAGTTCAAAGGAATCTAGCGTTCAAAGGGAGTCATCACTCAAGATCCAGTAGGGATGAGTATCCTCCCAGGACAGTTTTGTTTGTGTAGCCTGATTATTTTCATGATTCATAGGCCTTTGTTTTCATCCATGTTTATATCCCTTGAATACTTTACACCCCGAAAGAATGTACACTCCATGTGAGGGAGTGCATGGGGGGATTTCTCCTTCTGCACATTCCGGGGGAAATCCGGCTCATTTCTAAATTTAACAGATCCAATAAGGATCATCAGTCCAATAGATACAACAATGATGGAGTTTTTGAGATCAATCTCCAAGTGGGAGATTGTTGGTTGTGGAGCCTGATTATATTCTTGATTCAAAGGCCTTTGTTTTTAGTCATGTTTATACCCCATGAAGAATATACACCTAGGAAGAATGTACACTCATCCATACAGGGGAGTGTAGGGGGGGCTTTCCCCTCCTACGGGGTCTGAGGGAGCCATCCCCCTAGCTAGGGGGTCTTGGGGCAAGTGGGCCCTCAATTGGGATTTGGGGCTGAAACCCCATAAGGAAAAATTTCCTTGTAAATATATATTTTAATTTCATAGTAAATCTAGACCGTTCATTATCAGGTCACAAATCTAATGATAGAATTTATGTTAGGGTTTTTTTCCCTAGAAAGTAACCCTCTTTTATGAGGGAAATGTATTGATGTTATGTATCATTGTGAGTATTGTATTCTAAGTGAGGAGACTATGAGAGATAGAAGAGGAATTTACAATGGGTGTGTTGTAGTTTGTATCCCTTCATTTGTTGGATAATAATAAATGAAGGACCTAACAATTTCTCTAGTGGGCATAGCCCACACTGGGTGAACCACATATATCCATGTCTCCATTGTATTGTGTATATTTTGTGTTTTGTTTCCGCATTTTTTTTTTATTGCTATGCGATCTTGTTTTTCTAACAACTGGTATCCGAGCGAAAGGTAACTCACAGGAAAAAAAGGTTTTTGGTTCGAGTAGGAGCAATGGAGAAAGATCAAAAGTTTAGGGTCGATAAATTTAATGGCCAAAACTACCAGTTATGGAAGACACCGATGGAATATTATTTATATCGGAAGGATCTATTCATACCATTGGATGTAATAACAAAGAATTCGATGGCCATGAAGGACAAATAATGGGAGGTTCTTGACATAAAGGAAATAGGAATGATACAGATGAGTTTCGTAGCATCAGTGGCTTTCAATATTTTGAAAGAAAATACAATGAAGGTATTTCTAATGAAGAGATTATTTAATACGAATATGTCAGAAGGTGGGTCTATTGCAGATCATTTAAATGAATTTAATACAATTACTATTCCACTAAGTTATGTAAAAGTGGACTTTGATGATGAGTTCAGGGATCTTCTAATCTTGTTCTCATTACCATAAAGTTGGAATGGCTTGGTCATGGTTGTAAATAACTTTGTCTCTGGTTCAAACACTCTAAAAGTTGATGATTTTGTTGGTGTTGTCCTTAGCGAGGAAATATGATGAAAAATAATAGGTGATACTTCAGTTAATGCATTAAACATGGAGAATAGGGGAAGACAAAAGGATAGAGGAAATGGCTCGGGAAACTGTAGGAATTCTAGGAAGGGAAGATCCAAATATAGACTCATAAATATAGAGTGTTGGAATTGTAGGAACAAAGGACATATGAAGAAAGACTGCAGAGCTCTAAAGAAGCAAAGATATGGATAGTAGGAGAAAAATCAGGAAGAAAATGTAGCATATGATGTGTTACAAGATGATTTGATTCTTTCAGTAGATAATGTTTCTGAGTCTTGGTGTAACATCCCCGACCTCACACCGACCATGCATGCCACTCCTCAGATGCTTTACTTAGCTCTGGAACTGTCTTTGTAACATTCCCAGCCTACAAAGGCCAGGCTACATGAGGGAACACTTTCGTTCTCTCACTGCGGAACATACTGTAACATACCCAGTATTCAACTGAGCTATGCCATATAAATTTTCTCTTAAAACTTCATGCAATTATAACATATACATACAACACTCTTGCGGAAGATTTACATATAATGTAAACAAAAAATCACATTCTGTAAATATACTAATTCATATTGAAATAACAGTAAACACAGACATGCAACATATATAGGGAAATACCCATGAACATACAGACAATTATAATCACACATATGATAAACTGTAACATAAGCACGTAAATAACAAATGCAGCATGTAAATTTATCACACGATTGGTTATTATCTTGGAAATATTGTCACCAAATACGTGCAGACCGTCCACGAACTTCCCAGCCTTAGACTACACTATTCATCACTCTCAACAGTGAGTCACCCCCGAGATGGGACTAAACTCCCCATGGGTAAAGTGATTCCTAACCAGGCTAAAGGCTCATAGACAATAGAAAAGACTTTTTCTTAGGTGCTCACTCAACTAACAACCTATAGCCTCTCATTCCCCACATGCCTATCCCACCCAAGGAAGTGTGCCCCTTCTCTACTCAACAATCCCTCAGCTTCCCCACTTCCCTTCCAGGGCTTCAATAACAGGATGGACCGGAAGTCTCAGAGCACTGTAGTTGCAGTTTAGAACCTTCAGGAAATCAATTCCCAGCAATTCTCTCGCTCGAAGAATTTCTCACGGGCCTGACAAAACGCCTCTTAAATTTCCCACGAGCTTGACAACCTACTTCTTCAATCCCTCTCCCAAGATAAATAGGTACACCAACAGGAATTCGTTATGGAAACAGGCTCAGATACTGTGAAATGAATGTCCCAAGGATAAATATCTACCTGAGTGAAAATGGTCATGGAATCATTGACTGGATGAATGAATGATGGAAGGAACCATGGGCGAGATGATCATAAGAATCATCGTGAGAATGATGGTAAGGATGTTTGTCCAAATGATGGTGAAGGTTTCCAAAGATATAAGTCCCCACAATATGTATGCATGTCCCCAACTTAACACTTTTCATGTTGGAAGCTACTTTGGTCCACTTGTCCCAAAATTTAGAACTTAGGATAAAATAATTATCCATACTTTATGTTTTAAGAAATATTAATATAATATTCCTTTTTGGATTAAGCTCTCTAGATTGTCCCTTTCCCTTAAATTTTGGCCCTCCCTTTCCCTAAATGATGAATTTTAGTCCCCCATCTCTTTTATCGTCGTTGTTCTATGCACAACGATGTATTTTATACTAATCATGAGACATATACAAAGTAGGTGCACTGGCCTTTAACATCTAGGCGCACTGTCCTAATTCTAAAACATAAGAATCCCATCTTATAATAGTTGTCTCACCATCCTATAATACATATCATATACACAAGTTTCGTTGACCCCCATATTGCGTGCACTTTAGTTACTGCGCGCGGTATCTAGTTATGTGCACACTACATCATTTTATTGCGTAGTACATGCGTGCACTATGACATGAAAGGTGAATTACAAAAATGATGTCAAAACAAATCACCATCTTAAGTAGACTTACATTACATTTACAATTGGGTTCGTCCGAGGGATATTACAATCCCCTCGCCTTATTTATGCACTGTCCTTAGTGCATCATATACCCAAATACAACAAAATTTTCAAAAAGTCCTAAAAAATATGCGGGTATTTTTTCCACATTGCATCCTCATGCTCCAAAGTAGCATCCTCAGGACCATACCAGGTCCATTGGACCTTTACAAGCCCTATGGATCGATTCCAGAGATGCTTGATTTTTCGGTCCATAATGTGCACCGGATGCACTTGAAAAGCCCCTTCTTTTTCCACCTGAATCACATTCCAATCAATAACATGATTAGCATCAGGTATATATTTCTTTAGCAATGATACATGGAATACATTATGAATAGACATAGATGCAGGCAATCCAATCATATAAGCTACTGGGCCAATCCTCTCTAGGATTTCAAATGGCCCACAAAATTTGGCTGCCAACTTGGCCCAACTTCCCAACTTCAGAGAACTCATGTTAGCTTTCACCTTCAAGAAAACATGATCACCCACTTTGAACTCTCTGTGGGTTCTATTCTTATCGGCATAACTTTTCTACTTTTCTTGGGCATCTTTTAAATTCTTCTTAATTTTTATCATTTGGTCCTCCATCTCCTTTAGAAAATCTAGCCCAACTACTATCCTATCGGTTGGATTATCCCAGATCACTGGAGTATTGCACTTTTTGTCGTAAAGTGCTTAAAATGGGCTCGTCTTTAACGATGCCTAATACCCATTGTTGTAAGTGAATTCTACCAAGTGAAAATAGTCTTCCTATTTCGATGGTTTGTCCATCACATACATTCTCAGTATGTATTCTATAAACGTGTTCACCCTCTCTCTCTGTCCATCAGACTCGGGATGATAAGTTGTACTAAAGTTCAAATTCATTCTGAATCCTTTGAACAATCCTTTCCGAAAATTCAAGGTGAATTTTGGGTCTCTATCGGACACAATTGTTTTAGGAATTCTGTGCAATCGTGCCACTTCCTTTATGAAAATATCAATATCTGTTGCCTTGTGAGTAGTTTTCAGTGGAATAAAATAGGCATCTTTTGTAATCTTGTCCACCACTACCATGATCAAATCATGCAGCTTGCCTGTTCTAGGAAATCCCGTAATAAAATTCATTGTCACCACTTCCCACTTCCATTCAGGATTGGGTAAATGTTGCAACAACCTTGTTGGGTGCCTATGCTCAGCTTTAACTTTTTGGAATTCCATACATCTAGTGATGTATTCAGTGATCTCTCTCTTCAAACCTAGCCAAAAGTAATGGCTCTTGATTGCTGCCACAGTTTTCTGATATCAAGGGTGCCCTGCATAAGGGACATTATGCATCTCATGCAAAATCATACGTTTCAAGTCCTGGACATTTGGAACAAAAATTATGTTCTTATGCAACAATATTCCATCTATTCCCAAATTATAATTGTCCACCTTTTGTCCTATCTTACCTTGTAGTAGCTTTGCTACCAATTCTGTGTATTGCAGATCTGCATCTGCAGCCTCCAAAATTTTTCTTTTAATATCATTCTGATACATGCTAATGGTTGTAGAATGTAGTTCATGTACCCTCCTGTTGAGTGCATCAACCACTTTATTCTCTTTCCCCTTGATATTATTTATATCAAAGTCATATTTTCTTAGAAATTCTAACCATCTTCTTTGCCTAACATTTAGATTTGGCTGATCAAATAAATATCTCAGACCATTGTGGTTTGTTCTTAGCTCAAACCTCTTCCCCATGAGGTAGTGTCTCTATTTCCTCAAGGCATGCACTATGGCTTCCAACTCCAAATCATGAGTGGCATAATTTATTTCATTCTCCTTCAACTTCGTTGATTCATAACATATGACAAACCCATTTTGGCTGAGGACTCCACCAATTTCTTCATTACATGCATTTGTGCATACAATGAATTCTTCATTTGGGTCTACAATCCTTAATATTGGATCACTTGCCAATAATTGTTTCAAGTGTTGGAAACTCTTTTCACAAACCAGTGTCCACTGAAACTTCACCCCCTTTCTTTGGAAGGAAGTGATTGGGTGTGAAATATTTGAGAATCCTTCAATAAATATTCTGTAGTAGCCTACAAGACCCATGAATGATCTTACCTCTGTCACATTCTTCGGTCCTGACCATTCACTAATGGATTCTATATTCTAAGGATCCACTGTTATCCCATCCTTTGAAACGATATGCCCCAAATAATGAATTTGCTTCTGATAAAATGAGCACTTTCTCAATTTGGCATACAACCGATGCTCCCTTAATACTTGAAACACCATCCTCAAATGATGTTCATGCTCTTCCTTTGACTTTGAATATATAGGAATGTCATCCAAAAAGACAATGACAAACTTATCTAAATATTCTCAGAAAACACCATTCATTAAGCACATGAAAACAACTGGTGCATTTGACAACCCAAAAGGCACCATTGTGAACTTATAATGACCATACCTTGTCTTGAAGGCGGTCTTGTTGATATATTCTTCTTTAATCCTTACCTGATGGTATCATGATCTGAGATCTATCTTTGAAAATATCTTTGCATCCTTCAATTGATCAAAGAGATCATCAATCCTTGGCAGAGGATACTTGTTCTTAACAGTCACTTTATTCAACTGTTTGAAGTCAATGCACAATCTTAATGTTCCATCTTTCTTTTTCACAAACAAGACTGGGGCACCCCAAGGTGACACACTTGGGCATATATACCCCTTCTTCATAAGTTCTTCAAGATACATTTGCAACTCCTTCAATTCTGGTGTACTCATTATGTAAGGAGTCTTTGACTTTGGAGCTACTCCAGGCATTAGATTTATAGAGAAATCAATGTCTCTTTTTGGGGGTAGTCCTGGTACTTCCTTGAACACATCTTCAAATTCTTCTAGGACTACATAATATTCCAAATTTAATCAATTGTCATGGTTTAAGTATTTAATCAACTGTCATGGTTTAATTAATTATTTAATGTAGATTCACTTAATTAATTAATTAATTAATTGTCCTGGTCAAATATTTGTTGAATGTGAATTGGTTTAATTAACTAATTAATTAATTTAGTAATTAAATATATGTTTAATAAAATCTAGTTTAATAAATTATTAATATTATTTTGTATCGAATGATGGAACCAATAAAGAGAAGGGGATAAGGTGGTTGGCATTGAATGGAGGGATAAGGTGGGTGAGTCTTAATGAAAGGGAGAAGGCGGTGAATGAGAGAGGGGGAAGGAGGATAAGAAGAGGGAAAAAAATTTGAGAGAGGACTTTTGGGATTTTGGGAGAGAGCATCATTTTGAGAGAGGAGAGGATTGTAGTTTGTATTGCTGGTTTGGGGCTGGAGTAGCTTGCGGGAGGATGGTTCTAGTTTTTGCTTGAGGAACTTGTTGGATTTTTGTGCACTCAGACATGGGGCACCTGTTTTTGGGAGTTTTGGGCTCGAGGGGCAGGAATCCTGGAGCTAGGGAGATGGAGAGGCTCTGTTCCTAGTTGGCTGGGTGGTTAGTTGGTTTTGGGCAGAGCATTAGGTAGAGTTGGAGAACAGCAGTAACATCAGTTAGAGGTATGTATTTTCATTAATATCTTGAATTTGTGGTTTATTATCATGCTATTGAATATGCTAAATATATCATTTATTATGATGTTGTTGATTATGCTGAATATGTCGTTTATTATGATGTTGCTCATAAATTTTAATTATGCTGAATAATGAATGGTTAAAAGTTAGGATGACTTTTCTCTATTTTAACTTATGTTTTATAAGGCTCTGTTGAAAGAGACCTTACACATGGTATCAGAGCCCTGGTTTAAAATCTGGAGCCAAGGGCCTACCTACCCACCCATCCTCTTGACTCTTGACTGAAAGTCATGTTTGTGTCAATCAAACAACCCTGAAAACCTGCCTGAAACCCCCCCTAAAAACTTTAAAACTGGTTGGCCTATATAGGTAAAATCCTTGAAAAGGGTGATATAAAAATAAATAACTAGAGGTATAAATGATATATTTAAGGAAAACTTATAAAAACTGTGGTCATATTTGTATTATTCAAAGTACTACATATTTATAATATTCATTTGTAAACCATCTCTTCTTATAATAATATATGTATACTATCAAATCAAATAGTTTTATTGAAATGCTACATAATACTTGAATGTTTCTTCTTTATTTAAACATAAAGAAACCAAAAAACTTCTATTGATGTGCGGAATTTGAAAAATAAACATACTCACATTAACAAGTTAAAGACTATGGACTCCAATTACAATTCACATCCTCGCTTACAATCAATGTATTAAAAGAAACCTTAATTCCATCCATCTTCGAGCACACAAATGGATTTTTCGAGTGAACAAATGGATTTTCGATTTTGTGAGGGTATCCTCCATCTTGTATAGCGCTTGAGTGGGCGACTAACATTCCACAACGTTCATATATATTTTTTCGCATTAAACAAAATCTAATGCTTACATGACCTTACCAAAATTAGTTTAATGATATATATGCATTTTGGAACAGTTGAATGGTCGCAAAAGCTAAACGTTGTAGTCACAAAAGTCATAGAGGAAACCTTAATATATAAAGCTAAATGGTCTAGTCGTAAAAGTCAGAGTAAACCTTAATATTTAAAACTTTACCAACCTTAATATTTAAAACTTAATTCTGGGCTTGCATTGGACAATTTAATGTTTTCTATGTAAAACATATTATAACGTTTATAGTTTTCTATGTAAAACAAATTAGAAAGGAAATCTTAATTTATGGAAGTTCACTTTAACACATAAGAAAATATTAAGGAAATATTAATCTATGCAAGTGGAGCGGTCTACGTGTCAAAATCCAGCCACCTTCGGCATCTCCCCTGGGCACCAGCACAAGGCTCGTTGCCAATATTTTCCTTCGCCCAACGCGTAGTCGCAATGGTGCCAATGTATGCTCCTGGGGTGCTTCCTCATCTGTCTCTGCACAACCACAACCATAGAAGTATAAGAAGCAACAGGGACATGATGAATCCACACATATTATTATACCAAAGAATTCAACACACCAGTCAACACTAGAAACCAAGCACCAAAGATAATGCCATGAAACTGTGCCTGGAATAACAAAAAAAAATATTGGGCCAACTACCCTTCGAATCCAATCTCCAAGCTATCCAGCCAAAGTTACATCACATGCCAAGTCACATGATAAATCACACAAGGCACCAAGGAGAGAGTCTAGAAGGGAGCCAAAGCAGTGCACTACATACCCAACAGTCTGAAAGGCACAGCATAAGAGAAAACATTTAGGCCAGAGGTCCAATCTACAAATTTCAACTAAGTTATAAAGTCCACGAGCTAAGAACCAACAATACAGAGTACGCGACAAAGCCAAGCAACTAGGTTGAGACCAAGCACCAATCCACAAGGGTGGAGACCACAAAAGACACAAAAGTACTTGCACTATACATCGAAACTAGCTAGCGCTCAACACTAAAGCCAAAGGCCCAAGACCAAACACCAAGCTACGAAGAGGATCCCACAACGTGCACTCTTTTCTTAGCGCGCACTCTTTTCTCAAAACCAAGCATTAAGCCATGGAGGAGGAGCCCACAATGAATGTCTCTAAGTACGCTACACGTCCAAGACCAATATCCAGTTATAGAGCTAAGCCCTAAGCCATCACACAACACAAAGCCATCGACCATTACACAGATCAAAAACCAACACCAAGGTCGAGGTCAGGCCAGGCCAGACCACGAGAGAAGGTTTTATGGCACTACGCATCCAGGCACAATGTATTACACTAGGAACAGTGTATTACACACAGACCCAGCTCCAAAAAAAAAAAAGAAGAATGAGTGGGGGCTCATGGGTTTTGAACCCGCGATCGGTAGCCAAGTCGGCGCCCAAACCAAGCTAAGAACCTACAACACAATGCCAAAATAGCCGACCACACAAATTCGAGAGATAATCTAAGAATATGAAGAGTAAAAAAAAAAAATGTGGTATCAGAGACTTGGCTAGCTTGCTCAGGCTTGAAGACCTCCAACCATGGCGCCTTTCAAAACAGAGAGAAAAAAAAATATAATAACAAACAAAAAAAAAAACCTCGGCCTCCAGCTGCAGAGGGAGAGGTGGTCTGGAAGGATTGAGAAATGACTAGGAGTAAGGGCGGATTAGGGTTTTAGGGGGAAATAAGATCTCGGGAGGGTACGTGGGCTTCATGCGTGCCCTACTATTTTTTTTATTATTATTATTTATTTACTTTATAAATTGTATTATGAATAAAATCTAATTTATGTTTTAATTGTTGTATTTAATTTCTTTTATTAATTTCAATTTTAATTTCTTTTTATTTTTATTTTAAATAACTAATTACAAATTTTTATTTTTATTTCAATGCTTTAATAAGAGTGATTAATTAATTAGTTGTGTAATTAACATTAACATAACTAAAAATATTGAATGATTAACATAACATTATGATACTAATAAAATCTAT
The DNA here is from genome assembly GCA_000966675.3 of Picea glauca. NCBI lineage: Eukaryota > Viridiplantae > Streptophyta > Pinopsida > Pinales > Pinaceae > Picea > Picea glauca. The sequence continues at coordinate 1,065,009 of JZKD02S1642911.1, forward strand.
TTTTTTGTTACTTTGATTAAATTTCTGTTGGAGCGGACGAGTTTTGAACCAACGACCTATCCACCGAGTATAGAACTTTCACCAAAGACTATACACTACTGCACAATGATAGTAATGATAGGTTAAATGTGTTGATCACATGCGAGAGAGTCAATAGTTTCTTTAGAAGAAAACATCCATCTTAGAGGATTTCGACCCTGACCTAGCCACTTCCCCTAAAGAGAGTAACATCTATTTATAGACAAGTAAAAAAAAACTTACGCCTAACCCTGTTTTCAAGTTTAAGTTGCGCAAACGTGAATTTCCTTAGATGCTCCCTGACAAACTTTTGGTTGATGCATATTCCATTATACAAGATGGTTAGGACTCGTGGAAATCAAGGCAAAGGGGCATCTTCACAAGGACCGCCAACACTTCCACCACCATTGCCTGAATTAGCTCTCATTATGTGCTCTTTGGAGGCCATAAATGAGACCTTAAAGGGGCATCAACCAACAGGGATTGAAGTGGAACCCCCACCATATGGAATGGGTAATCTCGAAGCATCGAGGGATTCAGGGGGAGGGCCTCCACTTGAGGACATCACTCGAGAACTGCAAAAGATCAAGCTTCTAGAGTTCATCGGGGGTCGTGCCAGTGAACGTGCAGAAGCATGGTTGTAAGGGATGACACGATGTTTCACCTTAAGGGACTATGCATCCACATCAAAGGTGAAAATAGCAATCTTTCAATTAAGGGACAGTGCCTTCAACTGGTGGGGAAACCTGGAGAGGCAGTTGCACCTTACCCTAGACACCGTCTCTTGGGAAATTTTTGAGGAGAGGTTCCGAAGGAAATATCTACCAGCTTACTATGAGGAACAACAGGTGGGAGCATTTCATGCTCTAGTACAAGGGAACAAGACCATGGAAGAGTACGAGACCAGGTTCATAGAATTGATAAAATATGTTTTGTACATGGATAATGATCAACGATAGGAAGAACGCTTTGTCTATGGGTTAAACCCTAAGATAAGGGCCATGGTATGGATTTGGAAACCGTCTTCAGTAGTGGAAGCAGTTGAAAATGCACGTTATGCTGAGGAACACATGAACTTAAATGGAGGTATGAGGTCGACCTTTCCACATCGTCCTGGATTCGTGGGGAAGGCCCCTAGGACATTCTCCACGAGAGGGAGCTCCAGGCCACCTCCATATGGTAATAGAGTTGCACCAAGGACAGTCGCCATAGGTATTTCAATGGCAGGAAGTGCAACATCATGTTCATCACCAACGACGCAGGCAGGTCCACGACCATCTCAGGGAGCAACTAGTAGGCACAGGGGTGCTAGGGGAAGGAACTCATTTTAGAGACAGTCACGGAGTAGTACGCAAGTTCAATCTCATGTTATATGTTGGGGATGTGGTGGACCCCATTACCAGCGTGACTACCCAGAGTTGGAAGTAAGATTTGTTCATAGAGAAGGAAAGTCCCCAATGGGGAGGGAAAGTGGTAGCCACCAGATTTATGCAACAGTTAATAATCACCAGGCAGAAAATCAATACACGGTGGTGGAATCGTCAGGTACGCTAAATCATATCAATGTAAAAATTTTATTTGATTCGGGTGCTACAAATAGTTTCATTTCACCATCTACATTAGAAAAGAGTGGGTTGGCAGCCTACGAGCACGATGAATTTAAACAAGTCGAGATGGATTCGGGGGAAAAACAAGTTGTAGAACCTAGTGTTGATAATTGTCTAGTAGACCTAGGAGTGTGTACTACCAAGTTGAAGGTATACGTCACTTCTCTCAGGATGTATGACTTAATAATTGGAATGGATTGGTTGGAAGCACATCGAGCTATGGTAGACTATTTCACAAAAAGGGTGCTTTGTGTTGACGATGAAGGAAGGCTAGTAGAGATCCATGGTGTACAAAGAAAGGTGTCTCTACGCTTTATCTCAACTATGAAGGTTAAGAGGTGCATGAGGCAAGGGTGTCAACTTTATGTTGTGGAAGCAGTGAATGAAAGGAAGGGACCCTCCTTAGATTAGTACCCAGTATTGTCGGAGTTTAAGGATGTTTTTTTGAACGAGTTGCCATGGTTACCTCCTGAGAGGGAGCTTGATTTTACTATTGAGCTAAAAACTAGTGAAAAACCAATTTCCAAGACTCTGTATAGGATAACAACGCTAGAAATTTTTGAGTTGCAGATGCAGTTGAAAGAGCTACTTGACTTAGGGATAATAAGGCCTAGTGTCTCACCTTGGGGTGCATCAGTGTTTTTTGTGAAAAAGAAGGATGGTTCCTTACGACTGTGCATAGATTACAGGGACTTGAACCATGCTACAGTGAAAAATAAGTACTCAATCCCATGAATAGATGATCTCCTCGACCAGATGAAAGGAGCAATGGTATTCTCAAAAATTAATTTATGATTAGGGTATCACCAATTAATGATTAAGGAAGGCGATATTCCTAAAACTGCCTTTCAAACTCGATTTGGGCATTACGAGTTTGTTGTAGTACCTTTCGGATTGACCAATGCACCAACAGTATTCATGAGCCTTATGAATGGTGTATTTCGGAAGTACTTAGACCACTTTGTACAAGTATTTTTAGATGATATCCCCATCTATTCCAATAATGAAAGAGAACATGAGGAACACTTGCGAGTGGTGTTGTCTTTCCTTGGAGAGAACAAATTTTATGGGAAGTTGTCGAAGTGCTCCTTCTTCCAGAAATAAATTCACTATTTAGGTCATATCATTTCCAGGGAAGGAATCTTTGTGGACCTAGAAAAGGTAAAGGCTATTATGGAATGGCCAGTGCTGAAAAATGCTCATGGGGTAAGAAGCTTAATGGGGCTAGCAGGTTATTATCGGAGATTTGTCGAAGGGCTCTCTAAAATAGCGAAACCCATCACAACTTTGTAGCACAAGGGGGTCAGGTATGAATAGACAGAAGAATGTGATAGTGCATTCATCGAGCTTAAAAGGTTACTAACTAGTTCACCAATTCTACGAGTGTTGGATATGGAAAAGGACTTCACAGTATGCATGGATTCCTCGAAGCAAGGGTTGGGGGCCGTGCTAATGCAGGATGGAGGAGTGATAGCTTATGCTTCAAGGAAGTTGAAGAAACACAAGGAACTTTATGCTACTCATGATTTAGAGTTGGCAGTTGTAATGCTAGCTCTAAATATTTGGAGGCACTATCGAGTAGGGTGAAACTTTGAGCTCAAAACAGACCATAAAAGTTTAAAACATCTCTTCACTCAAAGGGATCTGAATGCCAAGCAAAGGCAATGGAGTGAGTTCATGAGTGAGTAAGATTTTGGTATTTCATATATCAAGGGAAAAGAGAATGTGGTCGTGGATGCCTTGAGTAGGAGGCCACGTGTCTTCTCCTTGGTACCCTTAAAAGTTAATCTAAGGGAACGTGTGTTGACACAACTCCATGGAGACAGTTGGTATTTAAAGGTTACTTCAAACCTCTAGGGTGGGAGGCAATTAAATCCAAGGTATGAAGGATATAGTATGGAAGCATACAGACTATTAAGATATCGAGGAAGGATGTACATCCCCAAAAGTGGGGATATTCAAACCATCATACTGAAGGAAGCCCATAGAGAACTTTATTGTGTGCATCCAGGTGTGAAGAAAATGTACACAGACATGAAGAATCTCTTCTTTGGGGTAGGTATGAAGTGCGAGGTAGTCCATTTCATCGCTAAGTGCCTAGAGTGTCAACAAGTGAAATTCGACCACCATCACCTAGCAGATATCCTACAACCACATGATGTTCCTATGACCAAGTGGGAAGTCATTTCTATGGATTTTGTTGTGGGGTTGTCGCTCACATCTCATAGACACAATGTCATTCTTGTGATAGTTGATAAGTTAACCAAGAGTGATCATTTTATTCCGGTTAGAGACACTTACGATGTCACTAATGTGGCACACGTGTTTGTAAGTGAGGTCATATGTTTGCATGGGATACCTAAGAAGATCATTTCAGATAGGGACTCCAAATTCACTTCTAGGTTTTGGACAAGTTTACAGTCAGTGTTGGGGACTCAGTTGACCTTAAGCACATCTTATCATCCTGAAACAGATGGGAAAACTTAGAGATTAAATCAAGTCATGGAAGACATACTTAGGATGTATTTCATGGATAATCAAACCCATTGGGAGAAGTACCTACCTTTGGTAGAGTTCCCCTACAATAACAATTTTCATAGATCCATCGAAATGCCACCCTACGAAGCTCTGTATGGAAGGCTATGCAGAACATTGTTGAGTTGGGAGAGGTTAGAAGACCAAGTAACAGTTGGGCCAAAATTGATTCAAGATATGGAAGAAAAGGTGATTCAGATTAGGCAGAGACTAAAGGAAGCATAGGATAGACAGAAAATTTATGCGGATGCACACAGGAGTGACCGAATTTATAAAGTGGGAGATCAAGTTTTCATTCAAATCAGGCCTAATTAGAGTACCATACAGTTCAGAAAGGGGACAAAGTTACCACCTCGATTTATAGGACCGTTCAAAATCCAAGAGAAAATTGTTCCCGCTGCCTATCGTCTCGTACTACCACCCCACTTGCATAAAACTCATAATGTTTTTCATGTATTTGTTCTACGTCATTATGTTGCTGATGAATCACATAAACTAAATTGGAAGGAATTGCAGGTATTGGACGCGGGAACCCTCACGGTAGAACCATTACGCATATTGGACTGTGGAGTCCGACATCTCAGGAACCGTCTGGTAGACCAAGTTAAGGTCCAGTGGGACAAGTATAGTCCAGGATCTGCTACTTGGGAGGATTTCGAGACATTACAATGGGATTATCCCTCACGTTTTTTACCATCTCGAGAATATGTTTCTCGAAGGTTGGGTGTATGTAACACCACCTTTTGACTTAGACAACTAGGATTACCTGAGAGCTAAACACCTTTATTTTCTATTCACAGCGAAACTATTAAATGATACACTTGAAATTTTAAGACGTATGAACCTTTATGAATGTTTAAATGTATTTGAATAATGATGGATATGATGCAATATATTGTGAGAATGTAAATTTTATAAATGTGTAAATGTTATTTGGATGATGATGGATATGATGTGATATACTATGTGAATAAGAATCCTATGAAGGTTTAAATGTTATTTCAATGATGTTGGATATGATGCAATCTATTGTGTAAATGATAATTCTATGAATGGGTAACGTTAATTGAATTATGGGATATTATGAGATCTATTTCTAACTTGAAAACTTTGATGTTAAATATGTTGGTACATGGATACCGAATTGAAATTATGGTTGTATGCAATTACATGATGATAATGCATAGATATGTATGAGTTTGTGTTACATACTAATCTGCAGGTCAATGGGCTATGAAATAGCCAAGGGATAATGGTAATGAAAGTGGATGTCATGACCACCAACCGAGAAACAATATGGTATGAATCTTTGTATGTTAAATTATATTGGTTTTCATGCATTGTTATGATATGTGGACCAATGCAGGATTTTAGGTGGTGAGATTGCCTAAAAGCGAATAAACGATGACAAAACTCCCAGCAACATGGTGCCACTATATATTCCATTGTAGGGTGTGGACCCTAGTACTCTTAGGAGGGGTGGAGGAATTTCCCACCATGTATCCTCTGAAACCTAGAATCATGGGAGGACAATGTTATCTCATGCTCCCCTAGATGTGTGATGATGACTATCAGTTGTCTGCTGGGGAAGCTTGGTCAAGATAGTGACACTTTCGGCTTACGGGTTATATTTGGAGTTAGGTCAATTTAGTTGATGCTCCAAGATAATCCAACATAGGAAGGATAGGAATGGAAGATGGAAGTAAGTTAGGGAGGAAGGATGAGTAGAAATAGTTGAGAGTGTATGGATATTTGTCTTATGGTGGAATTTATTGTTTTTCCTTCTAAAAAGAAAATGTGTATATATGAATATTCATAATTACATAACTAAACCACAATTGTCTAAACAAAATTGTTGAGCTAGATTATTGTAATTAAGTGAATTCACTAACATTTCATTGGTTTATTATCTTTTATAAAATGAATAATCTTATTGATTGGATTGGATGCATACATAAATTACTATAAGGGTGATAGTTATTTTTATTAGTACATGCACAAAACTTGTATGTACTAGCTACACATGCATTTCTTGTACATGTACACTAGTATGTATGAGTTTTATTGGATTACTTACTAATAATGTCGGTTATTTGATATGAATGTGTGAACCATGTGTTTTTTCCCTTGTATCATAAAATACCTTAACTTTGGGACGAAGTTTCCTAAAGGGTGGGTGTATGTAACAACCCTAAGTATTTAATCAATTGTCATGGTTTAATTAATTGTTTAATGTATATTAGTTTAAATAATTAATTAATTAATTTTCCTAGTCAAATATTTGTTGAATTTGAATTGGTTTAATTAACTAATTAATTAATTTAATGATTAAATATCTATTTAATAAAATCTAGTTTAATAAATTATTAATTATTATTTTGTATCGAATGATGGAACCATTAAAGAAAAGGGGATAAGGTGGTTGGCATTGAATGGAGGGACAAGGTGGGTGAGTCTTAATGAAAGACAAAAGGTGGTGAATGAGAGAGGGGGAAGGAGGATAAGAGGAGGGAAAAAAATTCGAGAGAGGACTTTTGGGATTTTGGGAGAGAGCATCATTTTGAGAGAGGAGAGGACTGTATTGTTGGTTTGGGGCTGGAGTAGCTTGCGGAAGGATGGTTCTAGTTTTTTCTTGAGGAACTTGTTGGAGTTTGGTGGACTGAGACAGGGGCCACCTGTTTCTGGGATTTTTGGGCTCGGGGGACAAGAATCCTTACGAAATCCTGGAGCTAGGGAGCCGGAGAGGCTATGTTCCTAGTTGGTTGGGTGGTTAGTAGGTTTTGGGCAGAGCATCAGGCAGAGTTGGAGAACAGCAGTAGCATCAGTTAGAGGTATGTATTTTCATTAATATGTTGAATTTGTGGTTTATTATCATGCTGTTGAATATGCTGAATATGTCGTTTATTATGATGTTGTTGAATATGTTGAATATGTCGTTTATTATGATGCTTCTCATAAATTTTAATTATGTTGCATAATGAACGGTTAAAAGTTAGGATAGCATTTCTCTATTTTAACTTATGTTTTATAAGGAGCTGTTGGAAGAGACCTTACAGTGGTGTGTGCTAACACTTCTTTGTTTTCTTTTCTCATTTGAAGGCTTGTGACTTCTAGATTTGCTTGAACCACTCTCCTTAACCAACTTCTTTTCTATTATGTTCAAGCCCTCCAATAAATTCATGTTTGATCCAGGTGGATATTGGTGGCCACCCACCTTTTCCAAATGGCTCAAAATGACTTTCTGGTAATTTTGGCAATTTACTATTTTTAGCATTTTTTTGGGTCCTGAACTTTTGGGGCCATTTTGAGGCCCTAAACGATGTTTTTTTGGGTATGTTTCTCTCGCATTGTAACTTTTATGATGCTATTTTTTCTCGATCATTGTAGGCCTCAGATAGATCTTTCCAATGAGCTATCACATGCCTAAAACGGAGATCGTATGCAAAAGTTACGACCCCGGGAAGTTGATGTACTCACTTACCCAAACGGGGCCCACATGACTTTTGGTGCTTCGTCTTCTAGGGTTAGGTTTTTGGATGTCTAGGACTTTTGGCATTCCTGTTTATTGTAAAAAGGCCTTCAGAGCCTCATTGTAATCATCTTCTTGCGAATGCGAGTAGCCATCACATCTCTTCTCAGAGATAAGCTGCCACTATTCTATCGAGTCTTTCACTCTGTATTTTTACAGTCTCTGTACATTTATTTCATTAATAGAAATCGTGTATTACTGTATATCTGTGTTTATGGTTGAATCTCTAATACATTTTTGTTATATTACTGAACATCTACGATATCTCTGTGCATTTCTTTATTATATCTCTGATCTCATTTCGTGCCGAAAATAATTTGGATCAGTGGTATCAGAGCAGGTTGTTATTGATTATTTTTTTTTCAGTGCATGTCACCAACGAGGTCCGAGTATAGCAATTTGGGTCTCGATCTTGTCTCTCTTCAAGAAAATCACTCTCACACACCCAAGAAACCCAAAATGGTGGAAGAAAACAAAAACAACGGAGAAGACGATCCTATCAATCTGTTTCTTGAGCAAGCTGTCACGCGACAGAGGGACAAAATGATGGAGAATTTTTCCCACATTCTTCAATGCCTATCGATAGCATCAGGCGCATCTTCATCAAGCAGACACTTTGGAGGAACCTCGCCTTTCAAGGTACAAGTTAATTTTGATATTTCTGTATTTGAAGGACAGATAGATGCAGAAGCCCTAGAAAAATGGTTAACTCTGCTAGAAGGTTATTTCTCTGTTCACAATTTTTTCGACAAAGAAAAGATCACCTTTGCACTCCTTAAAGCTCTCCCTCATGTCAAACATTGGTGGGAAAATTACTAGGAGAAAAGTTCCACAGAGGAGTCTGGAATATATGGGGTCGATCCCACTTGGGATTTTTTTGTGGATGCGGAAAAAGAACAGCATTACCCTGTTGGCAACTATGAGGACCAATACATGAGATGGACCACACTACAGCAAGAGAGGGGCCAAGCAGTTCCGGAGTTCACCAATACCTTCCATACCTTGCGCACCAAGATGGGTATCAAGAACTCCGAACGACATTTGGTTCTGAAATACCGTGGGGCTCTACACAGATACATCCAAACTGAAATGGATTTTCTGGACATCTCATCACTCGGTGCTGCTAATCGATATGTTGTTAAAATTGAGCAGAAATTTAAGCACCATAACAAACGGGAATTCGGGTCTGCAAATCCGCAACAACCAAAGTATGACAAAGACGGCCCTAACAAGAAGTCTCATGAAAACCAGTCCAAGACACAAGAAAAGAAGGGTCACGCGAAAACAAAGAAGGACACCGAAAAATGGTGCGAGTTCCACAAAATCCCCTGGCACAACACCGATGAATGTCGCTCAAAACAGTCATTGGTGGCCGAGATCAAAGACAAAGAGCCGAGCCCTGATTCAGAATCTGATTCTGAAAATAATGGTAAAGGACAAATCATTGACGCAGACTCCACTGTTATTGTCGCGACCGCAACAATTCAACCAGAAGAACCAACAGATCCTGAAGAGGGGGAGCGCCTTTTTCATTCACAGATGTGGGTGAAGGGGACCCCACTGCATTTTATTGTTGATAGCGGAAGACAAAAGAACCTCATCTCAGCAGAGGTCGTCAAACAGTTGGGATTGTCGACAACACCACACCCACAACCATACAACATCAGGTGGCATCGGCAAGGAAGAGATCTTCGTGTCAACCAATAGTGTCGATTGTCATATGGAATCCAACCATTCAAGGATGAGGTATTATGTGATGTTGCCCCACTAGATGTCTGTGATGTTCTCTTGGGCCAACCATATATGTGGAGACTCCATTTTATTTATGAGTCTCGACCCCATAGTGTCATTGTTACTTTGGGGGGTAATCTCTACAGAATACCAGAGGTATTTCCGACTATTGTTCCATCTAAAAAGTGTCGCAAGGTAGTATCTCATACTGAAAAATTCAGCTTCTTCACAATCTGTTCAAAAGGAGAAAAAAAGGACACTGCAACCACTACAGTCTTGCCCCAAGCACCTTCTATCCAACAGAAGTAGGTCGACAAGGCTGCAGCAAAGTGCAAAGATTCCTTCTGCACATCATCCTCTCATGTATCTCGACTTGTTGAGAAGCCTCAACCGCAACAGGTTCATGACAAATTTCCACAAACTGAGCAGCGCGACGTCTCCAGCAAGACAAGCAGCTCACCAAGATGTAGATTCAACAAATGTTTTTCCCTCTCCCCCGGGAACTCAACGCAATGGAGACCATTGCTTCCTAAGGAGGGAGGATTGATCCAGGTGGATATCAGTGGCCATCCACCTTTTCCAAATGGATCAAAATGACTTTCTGGCAATTTTGGCAATTTACTATTTTTAGCAGTTTTTTCGGGTCCTGAACTTCTAGGGCCATTTTGAGGCCCTAAACGATGTGTTTTTGGGTATGTTTCTCTGAAAAAATATCATTTACAATGATATTTTGCCTCAAACATTGTAGGCCTCGGATATATATTTCCAACGAGCTATCACACGCCCAAAATGGAGATCGTATGAAAAAGTTACGACCCCAGGAAGTTGATGTACTCACTTACCCAAACGGGGCCCACATGACTTTTGGCGCTTCATCTCCTAGGGTTAGGTTTTTGGATGTCTAGGACTTTTGGAATTCCCATTTATTGTAAAAAGGCCTTCAGATCCTCATTGTAATCATGTTCTTGCGAATGTGAGTAGCCGTCACATCTCTTCTCAAAGATAAGTTGCCACTATTCTAGCGAGTCTTTCACTCTGTATTTTTACAGTCTCTGTACATTTCTTTGATTAATAGAAATTGTGTATTACTGTATATCTGTGTTTATGGTTGAATCTCTGATACATTTCTGTTATATTACTGAACATCTGCAATATCTCTGTGCATTTCTTTATTATATCTCCGATCTCATTTCGTGCCGAAAATAATCTGGATCAGTGGTATCAGAGCAGGCTGTTATTGATCGTTTTTGTTTCAGTGCATGTCACCAACGAGGTCTGAGTATAGAAATTTGGGTCTCGAGCTTGTCTCTATTGAAGAAAATCACTCTCACACACCCAAGAAACCCTCAATGGTGGAAGAAAACAAAAACGGCGGAGCAGACGATCCTATCAATCTGTTTCTTGAGCAAGCTCTCACGCGACAGAGGGACGAAATGATGGAGAATTTTTCCCACATCCTTCAATGCCTGCCGATAGCATCAGGCGCATCTTCATCAAGCAACCACTTTGGAGACACCTCACCTTTCAAGGTACAAGTTAATTTTGATATTCCTGTATTTGAAGGACAAATAGATGCAGAAGCCCTAGAAAAATGGTTAACTCTGCTAGAAGGTTATTTCTCTGTTCACAACTTTTTTGACAAAGAAAAGATCACCTTTGCACTCCTTAAAGCTCTCCCCCATCTAAAACATTGGTGGGAAACTTACTGGGAGAAACGTTTCACAGAGGAGTCTGGAATATATGGGGTCGATCCGACTTGGCATTTTTTTGTGGATGCGGTAAAAGAACAGTATTACCCTGTTGGCAACTATGAGGACCAATACATGAGCTGGACCACACTACAGCAAGAGAGGGGCCAAGCAGTTCCGGAGTTCACCAATACCTTCCATACCTTGCACACCAAGATGGGTATCAAAGACTCCTAACGACATTTGGTTCTGAAATACCGTGGGGCTCTACACAGATACATCCAAACTGAAATGGATTTTCTGGACATCTCATCACTCGGTGCTGCTAATCGATATGTTGTTAAAATTGAGCAGAAATTTAAGCACCAGAACAAATGGGAATTCGGGAATGCAAATCCGCAACAACCAAATTATGACAAAGACGACCCTAACAAGAAGTCTCTCGAAAACCAGTCCAAGACACAAGAAAAGAAGGGTCACGGGAAGACAAAGAAGGACACCGGAAATTGGTGCGAGTTCCACAAAATCCCCTGGCACAACACCGATGAATGTCACTCAAAACAGTCATTGGTGGCCGATATCAAAGACAAAGAGCCGAGCCCTGATTCATAATCTGATTTTGAAAATAATGGTAAAGGACAGATCATTGACGCAGACTCCACTGCTATTGTCACGACCGCGGCAATTCAACCAGAAGAACCAACAGATCCTGAAGAGGGGGAGCGCCTTTTTCATTCACAGATGTGGTTGAAGGGGACCCCACTGCATTTTATTGTTGTTAGCGAAAGCCAAAAGAATCTCATCTCAGTAGAGGTCGTCAAACAGTTGGGATTGTCGACAACACCACACCCGCAACCATACAACATCGGGTGGCTTCGGCAAGGAAGAGATCTCCGTGTGAACCAATAGTGTCGATTGTTATATGGCATCCAACCATTCAAGGATGAGGTATTATGTGATGTTGCCCCACTGGATGTCTGTGATGTTCTCTTGGGCCAACCATATATGTGGAGACTCCATGTTATTTATGAGTCTCGACCTCGTAGTGTCATTGTTACTTTGGCGGGTAATCTCTACAGAATACCAGAGGTATTTCCGACTACTGTTCCATCTAAAAAGTGTCACAAGGTAGTATCTCATACTGCAAAATTCAGCTTCTTTACAATCTGTTCAAAAGGAGAAAAAAAGGACACTGCAACCACTACAGTCTTTCCCCAAGCACCTTCTATCCAACAGAAGCAAGTCGACAAGGCTGCAGCAAAGTGCAAAGATTCCTTCTGCACATCGTCCTCTCATGTATCTCGACTTGTTGAGCAGCCTCAACCGCAACAGGTTCATGACAGATTTCCACAAACTGAGCAGCGCAACGTCTCCAGCAAGACAAGCAACTCACCAAGATGTAGATTCAACAAATGCTTTTCCCTCTCCCCCGAGAACTCAACGCAATGGATACCATTGCTTCCTAAGGAGGGAGGATTGATCCAGGTGGATATCAGTGGCCACCCACCTTTTCCAAATGGATCAAAATGAATTTCTGGCAATTTTGGCAATTTACTATTTTTAGCAGTTTTTTCGGGTCCTGAACTTCTAGGGCCATTTTGAGGCCCTAAACGATGATTTTTTGGGTATGTTTCTCTCGCAAAATGGCATTTACAATGCTATTTTGTCTCAAGCATTGTAGGCCTTGGATATATCTTTCCAACGAGCTATCACACGCCTAAAACGGAGATCGTATGCAAAAGTTATGACCCCAGGAAGTTGATGTACTCACTTACCCAAACGGGGCCCACATGACTTTTGGCGCTTCATCTCCTAGGGTTAGGTTTTTGTATGTCTAGGATTTTTGGCATTCCTGTTTATTGTAAAAAGGCCTTTAGAGCCTCATTGTAATCATGTTCTTGCAAATGCGAGTAGCCGTCACATCTCTTCTCATAGATAAGTTGCCACTATTCTAGCAAGTATTTCACTCTGTATTTTTACAGTCTCTGTACATTTCTTTCATTAATAGAAATCGTGTATTACTGTATATCTGTGTTTATGGTTGCATCTATGATACATTTCTGTTATATTATTGAACATCTGCGATATCTCTGTGCATTTCTTTATTATATCTCCGATCTCATTTCGTGCCGAAAATAATCCGGATCAATGTTGAAGTCATCCTATTGCTCCTTAGATCTCATAAGCCTTTCATTATCTGCCGTATGGATTTGGACATCCTTCTGCAAATTTTTAATGGTCTCTTCCATATTCATCTTTTCATTCCTTTCTTCTCCATGTCCATTAGAGTTTGTTCCTTCAATGCCCAAATGGACATCCATCCCTCTTATCTCATCTTGCTGACTGTAATTCCCTTATGCCTCTTCCATTCTTATGGAATCTGAACTAATCTGATCTAATCTAGTTGTTGTTAATTCTACAAAACGTGTAGCCATCGAAACTTATTAGGTTAACAATTCAACAATTCATGAAAAATATGAACCATTTTGGTTCCATATATACATCAAAATTATATCTCCTGATTTCCTGGTGTTATCACCATGACAATTCTAGATAAGACCCAAGTCTTGAGAACATAAACATGCGACGCCTTCAGAGATACATCTGGGCAAAAGGCAGTTTGTCGAAACCACTTTCGCCAAGATGAGATATCACGTGTTTCAAAATGTCAAATCCACCACTCGTGGAACGGGCGACGGCTAGTCAGATCACCCTGTTTCACTCGTTTGAAACTTCACAGTTGTATGACGTCAGTTGAATGCCACCATATAACAAACTCAAAAGCTAATCATTTGAAATGGATTAGCCGAGCATGGAAACCCAACGCACTTGTACGTAGTCTGTTTGTGCTTCATAATTGGGATTCTATAACTACCAATCCTCAAGTATGGAGACATCAGTTTAACCATAAATGGAGTAATCTCCAAATTTCTCGACTTTCTTCTCTCTGTAAAAGCATTTTGGTATCCACGAATGGAGGTACATGGACAAGGATAAATCTAGTGAGACTGGTTATTCGGGTAACATGCTATACTTTCCTGCAAATAAGGAGGAAAGGGTACTTACTCACATTCTAGCAACTAAATTCCACACAAAGTCGGCTATAGACTCATAGTTGAAAGTCAGGTTGAATCCCACTATGAAGGATTTGGTCATCAACATGCCAGCTGCTAAGAAGAAAAGGAGCAAGCGGCAGAAGAAGGAAACCACAGCTGAAACGACCGATAGTGTTGGAGAGAATCAACCGGTCTGGTTAGATTCTTTAAAGGAGGAGATCGCTAAGCTGAAATGAGTCCTCAACTAAAATTAGGTATATTTCAATGAATTTTAGAACAGGGGGGTAGCAGAGGTAAGGGACTCCATAGATGATAGGCTTGTTCTAAAATGGTCCTTTTACAATATGATAACTGTTATCATTCCCTTTTTTTGTAATTTTGGGATTAATGCGATTATATAAATGCAGAAGCGGACTTTGGACTATTTATTACAAGATTCTAACTGGTGGTGTTATGAGTCTTCTTTTCTTTCATAGTATGTTTTTCTTGTAATCTTATATTTCACTGCCATCTGTCTGAATCAGAGGAATATAAATATTGGAATTCTTCCCTAAAATTCTCTAGGCTTAACAATTTAGATTACATTTGTTTCTTCACAACCAGGTCTGAATTCATTTTAAATAATGCTTTGATGCGGTTGTGTGTTTCTTTTTCCTCTAATATCATGCAAATTTTCTATTAACTCAGACTCATCGCCTTCCAAACTAATTTGCACGCACATAAATTCAACCTATACACCCATATTTATTGTGAAAAACAACACTACAAGGTAAATCATGCTTTCGCGCACCTATATCCCCTATGCATTTCTTCTTCATCGCACTAATAACTTGCGTGCACTACTTTTGCATTGTGTGCCAATATCCACTGCGCACCGTTTTGGTATCGAGCACTGATATTCCACATGTATTTCGCCCTATGCATTGCACCATGCCGAATTTCAATATGCCTCACCGCGCATAATAATATGTGCACACCATCAAATACATTGTCACGAGAAAACTTATACTCATACTATGCACGCACCAACCAACTCCTCTATATTTTGCAATGTTGCGCACACCACGTGCACATTACTATGTGTGTGCTCACCGCACAAATGCTAAATTCAGCGTGTGCATCCGCACACAATATACTTCCACGTGGTGCCACAATTTACTGCGCACACCTGTACGCCAACATTTTCCATGGAAGCTCTATGACTTGAAATTTGGTCACTTTGAAATTAATCTCTTTTGAATATTCTCTTCAACAAAACCCTTCTAGCCCATCTAGGCTCAATGTTGGAACTCATGCTCTGATACCATACTATAACATCCTCAGACTCACACCAGTTTGGCATACCACTCCTCAGATGCTTTACTTAGCTCTGAAATTGTCTTTGTAACATTCCTAGCCTACAAAGGCCAGGCTACACGAGGGAACACTTTTGTTCTCTTGTTGTGGAACATACTGGAACATACACAATATTCAACTGAGCTATGCCATATAAATTGTTAAGCCCTAATATTGGCTCATTACCCCTTAATTAGGGCATATTATATTAGTAATTTTATTTTATTTATTTCGTCTTTAGGCGATTAGTTGTAATTATACCTCCTAGTCTCCTATATATACCAAGGAGACAATTTCATTTTAAATCATCTTGTACTTGAACATTTATGTGGGGTAAAAGGAGGTTGCCCCCTCGAAGAGGCTTATTATCTGAAATTATCTCTTTTTCAAGGCGTTGAGTACTTTTTCTGAGGTTTTTCTATGCTATATTGACATTTGGTTCTTAGCATATGGTATCAGAGCTCAAGGTCTTGGGGTTTCGCTACTACATATAAGACACCTTGTCATTTTCACTGTAACTTTTTTTCTACAACGTTTCAGAAGGAATGGCTTGGAGGGTATTTAGAATATGGATCAAGGTACATTGGGTTCAAAAGTCAACTCTTGAGGCCTTATACTTTTAGATATACAACCTATACAAGATAGGGTTCTGTAATCATCCTGAACTGAGTCATTGAGGAATTTTCGCTATAAAAACTTGTTTGTAATGTTTTAGACCCTGAAATCTCAAGGATATTTACATAAATTAGTAAGGTATATTTGGTAAAACTTTCATCTTCTGGGTCATCTTAAATTTGTAGATACACCCTATGTAAAATAGGGTATCTGACTAGTCTCAAGAAGATGTTCTAGGTAAAACAATCATAACATCTTCCTAGAGTATCCAAATTGAGTGGGACTGGTTTCATTGGATCGTGGACAGACTGTAGTATTTATGGTGTGATTTTCATAATTTTATATAAATTATTTTGTGCATGGCACGCTATACAAGTGAGATCTCCTGGAAAGGCCAAAAATCGGCAAGTTGTGGGGAAGTTACCATAAATTCCACTTGGCACATCCAATTTTGGTCATACCTATGGCATTGTAGAGAAAAAATATCAGAGAACTACATAAAAGAAAGTTTCATACCCAGAAGGGCCGAAACTTGGGAGATACAACAGAAGAAATATCGTCTAGAAGAACCACCTCAAAATCAAGGTTCAAAAGTGATACTTGGCCAACATGCCACCAAAAAAGGGAACTTCTACACCAAATAAGCCTCCAGAAAATCCTACTTGGACTCTTG
>JZKD02S1642911.1:1124590-1142265 GCA_000966675.3 Picea glauca
TTGTCCTATATGGGATGATGTCTTTAGGAGCTAGTGGCACTAACAATCAAAGGAGCTAGTGAATCATTGAGACAAACATATTGATGTTGGTAATTTGGATGTGGTGAGATGGATAGTTGTGGGAGCAGTGTGTCTTTTAATTATGCTAATAGTACTTCATATGAGATGGACAGTTGTGGGAGAAATAATGTGTCTTCTAAGTAGGTTAATAGTAATATTGTGTTGTGGGAGTAGTGTGTCTTTTAATTATGTTAATAATATTTCTACCATATATGAGATGGATAGTTGTGGGAGAAATAGTGCGTCTTCTAAGTATGTTAATAGTAATATTGTGTTGTGGGAGTAGTGTGTCTTCTAATTTTGTTAATAGTATTTCTACCATATATGAGATGGATAGATGGATAGTTGTGGGAGAAATAGTGTGTCTTCTAAGTATGTTAATAGTAATATTGTGTACCACTATCATATAAAAATTAAGGTTTCTATACAAATTACAAATTAATAATATGTTTTTTTAAATTTTATTTTGATAATAATAATTAAAGTGATTACCATTATCTTATTGTTACAGAGATAATTTCACATTTTGGTAAATTGTTGAAATAGAGAGAAATCCTAAGAGATAAAAGTTTGTTTTGTATATTTTAAAAACCCCCAAAATTGCTTAGAGTTATGTTGAATGTTTGCTCACCTTCTCCCTCTTCCTCTATAAGTTGTGTTATGTGGGTGCGCACGTGTCAATAACATAACCATGTTTAATATCTTGGAATTGTTCCTATAACTTTAAAATATACTCTCCTATTGTATGTTATCCTACATTAGTTGTCTGGTTTGGTCCACACCAACATATATGTCTCAACGTACCATGATCCTTATGCTAATTAGTATGCCGAAATAAGTCCATATGGATGCACTTGACATAACTTTGGTTCACTTAGTAAAATATACACATGGGACCTTTGTTTATGGGATATAATATTTAAATAAATCCCCAATTCTTATTGCGGGGAGGTATATTTTAATTTACCTATGGAT
Organism: Picea glauca; assembly: GCA_000966675.3. Classification (NCBI taxonomy): domain Eukaryota; kingdom Viridiplantae; phylum Streptophyta; class Pinopsida; order Pinales; family Pinaceae; genus Picea; species Picea glauca. Next base: position 1,125,626 of record JZKD02S1642911.1, read on the forward strand.
ATGGATATGTTTTGAATCTTTTATGGCTATAAAATATCAACTCTTCTTGAGCGCTATCCCACATTGGTTGTTGTTGTGTACCTAACAACAACATATTTTTTAGGTTTTAGACTCTATATACATGAGTTATTTTGTTTATAAGCTCATGTTTTACATCTTTGAATACTTTCTGACTTTAAAATCACTTATCTTGTTGTGTTCTATCCCACATTTATTGCTATTGCGTACCTAATCACAACACATTTATTAGGTGTTGGACTCTACAGATAAGTTGATTTGTGTATATGCTCATGATTTTGTTATAATGTTTATTTGTAAAAATATAATTTTATGAAAGAAGTGCCTAATGACTTTTACTAGTGACATAAGAATCAAGTTAGGGTTTTTGCCACTCTATTAATATAAATAGGGGTTTTCCCTCCCCTTTCTTATGCAATTTTATAATTTTATCAATGAAAACAAATAAAACTTTGTGTTTATTAAAGCTTCACTCTATTCTTTCGAATTTGAAAATTTAGTTAACCCTTGGGTCTGTTGGGGACCCCATTATTTCCTTGCTTATGTTATGTTATCGTTATTATATTTCTATTTTGTTTTAGTAGTGGTTCCATTTTGGTTGCAAGAACATGCAAGTTTGTATTAGAGCCATTTGGTATTTAGCTCTTGTTGTGTGCTTCATGTTTCTTTTGCTTAAGAAAAAAGAAAAAAAATGTCAAAGGAAAATCCAAATATAATAGTTGAGGAGATTTACAAGAAAGTATCAAGATTTTTACAAAAGAAACTAAGAAGATGATAGGTAAAAGGCCCATGGAACATGACCTATAATCCTCTTTCCATAATCATGAGGGTTGTAAAGAGGAAGAGGAGAAATTAAACCCTTCCAAGATCATTATTGGCATAGAAGCACACTTTGTTTTCATCTCCAAAATGATAGGCTCCTAAATTAGCCCAATATATTCATTTTTGTATAACTAATTACTCCCCATAACCTTGTAGTTTATCCATTAGTCCTTAATATCAACTAAATTGACCAATCATGTAGTTAATGATAACGTGTTGATTGGTAGTTGGCAATGATTTATTTTGGTTGCATTTTATGATATTTTTATGCAACAATGATTGAGTTTTCATATTGTAGATGATTATGATGTTCTTATTGATGATTTTCATTCCATATATTTAACCCCTATGACTGTGGGAAAAGTTATTTTGTTTGTTTTTCATCTTTGGTTTCACCTTTGACACCCATCCCAGTTGCAACTAGGAGAAAGGACAAACAATGACCATTTTCCTTCAAAGTTTGTAGCCAGTACTCACCCATCAATGCAATGATGAATTAAATGCTTCATTCATAGAAACCGAAGGTATCCGTTGGATTTCCTTAGAAATATGAACAAGGAAATAGTCAGGGATACAGAGGCATGATCCATAATGATCCAACCCAAGAAGGGAGGAGATGGTGGCACACTCTACAACATCCCATTGAAAGAGGTAGAGTAGGGAGAAGAGTGGCACCGCAGATTCTTAGGTGGACCATTTTTCTAGCTTGAGAAAGAGGTAAATGGCCACACACCACATAATATCATGCTTAATTCAATAGACCAGGAGGAATAGTGGTGCCATGGACTCTATAATATATCACTTGTTGCCATGCCAAACAAAGATCATGTATCTTAGGATCCTATTCCTCTACAAGATTCCTTAACTAATGAAGAGGAAAATGGAGAATTTAGGGGTAATATTTTAGTGCATAGCCCAGAATTCCTCAATGGGAATCTAAGGTTCTTTGAGTATAAATATGATCATTTGCATCTTAGTTAGGATATATAGTGATAGGTTTTGAAGATTGTTTATAACTGGTGTTAGAGAACTTTGCATATTAGAGTTTGTAGTCTTGAAGTTTTTTATGAAATAAAATACTACCATTGTTCTAAGTTAAATCAGACTATAGAGTATGGATTTATGTGTCCTCCTTAGGTAGGGCCCACTTGGAAAGGTTTTCAATGAATGCACCTTCAAATTTGTTTTGCATTACATGTGTAATTTATGGAGTGGATATTTTCATTTCTGTAGCTAGAATATTTCTATTATGTGATTGATTCCTTTGCCAACATACCATAAACTTATGGTTGCTAAGGGATTTCTTGTTGTGATTTAGTGTACCATAGAATAGGTCTATTTTCCAACATTGAATTTATCTTTTAATATCTGGTTCCATTTTGTAGAATTGAAGCTTTTACATTTTACTTTGCTTTCAACAATGTTGTTTAATTATGAGGGGGATATAGGGATTTTTACCACTAGTTAGTAATCCATAAGGCACTTTATGCATGTAAGAATTATACTATCTATATATATCTCTTTGTTGTAAATTTATTTGCATGTAACTCACACAATTTTCATTCTTTAAAAAGCACAAATACAGAGTTTGTTCCATAGTTCTTATCTACACTTGAATATTGCATAAAATTTACATGGTACTTCGCAAGTCTATGATCCCCCTACTTGATAATTGAAGTGTGATTACCCAATATTCAACAACCTTTATTGGTGTAATCCTTGATCTCACCGTACATGAATTCTTATAGTATGAATTTAGTGGAGGATTTGAAGTGCATACATATATAAGGAAGGTCAATCTCTTATTCAAGATGCAATGCAAGTATGACAAAGATGATACGTTGAATGTGGTGCTACACCTTCTAGATGGGGTAGATCATAATTGGGAAAAAGATGAATTCTAAAATCCATAGTGAGTATTTTAGTGATTTTGCAGATTCATAACTAAAATAATGGATCATAACTAGGATGAGCCTTTATGAAGTTACAATTTTTTGTAATAAATTCCAAGTCATCAAGTCCAAGTCACAACTTCCTCCAAGTTATATGTGAGACATATATGTTCTTAATCTATTGTTAGAGATATAGATTGTGGTAGAAATGTTGGAACTTAAAACTTATTGAAATGCCATTGTTGTATACAAAAGTATTACAAATCCTATTAAGGCTATTGATGGAAACACACTTGGTTATGGGAAACGAGGTAATAGATATGTTACAAGGGCCGAGAAAGAGGGAAAGTTTAAATCTCTATGGGTTAATGCCTCTACATGTCATCCTAGCTAACACCTTAATCCACCTACTTAAAACCCATGTAATACATGATCTAAACCTTAGTTTAAGGGCCATTTATGTAATACCAAAAAACATTTTATGGCTAAGGATGTAGACCAATTTGAATTAGAATATGAACATACCAAGGATACTCTTCCTAAAGGCCTCGATAATGAGTCTGTTTTGAAACAAGTCCCTCCACCATTAGAAATATGAGAATCCTTGATCTCCCTTTCTTTAATGGTTGGGTTAGGTTGATTTGATGCCTTCAATTTTTATTCCCATAAAAAAAAAGGGCCCTTGTTATGGTTTATCATGGAAATGTGCAAAAAAATGGATTTGTGATACAACACACTATGTGAGGGTAGGGATGAAATACTACCCAAGCACACACACAACTAAAAAAGAGAAATAGGAGAGTGGAGATTGCACTTGATTTAGGGCTAAACCAAGAAACACTAAGGTAAGCCAAAAAGAGGGTGAAACTAGGATAAAACGCCACTAGACTAATTAGATATCAAGATCTTATTCATGATAACATAGGGATATAGGTGAGTAGGGTACTTTATTTATGTTTCAAATAGGTTTTACCCATAAATTAAATAATGAAATACAACCAACTAACTAGAGTTAATTAAGTAGCAATCCCATTAATGAAATATAAACCCTAATGTTAGAAATGGAAGAGAAGAAGGAAGAGAGCTCACTTATAACTCATTGTTGTAGATGATAAATATACCTAGGATGAAGTAGAGAGTTGTGAGTACTCAAAGAATGGTCCATGACCTATATTGACATGCACACTTAGCTCCAAGTTCTCATAAGACCTGACTTTCCTATATCTCTAATACAAAGATATGTATGAAATGCAACCAATAAACATTAGATATACTAATATAGATATATACCAATGAAGTATGCAGAGTAGAGATAATTGGTGAACTTATAGGGGATGATACCTGCCTTTTCCTAGGTATTATGGACTCTCCCTTGAGGTTGTATGGTTGAAACATCCAAGGTATGAGTGGAACAATGCAAGTGAAGATGCTCAATAATGAAATCAATCAAAATTGCAAGATTGGAACTAATCTAGCCAAAGGAGTCCATGTAGAGTTTTTTGAGATGATAAGTGAAAGTATCCCTATGGGCTATATTTTCCCTTCATGGGTAACACTTGCAGAGAAAATCTTCATGCCAGTGTGGTGTGTTCCAACTTGCATGGGATATTTTTCTCATGCCATCTAGATGCATATATTTTTCTTATTCTCCTTCAGTTACATGATGATCTAGCCTCATGTCACTCAGTTCTATCAGATGACTCAACCATGGTATACCTTTATCTTTTACACATCAAATGAAATATGCACTTGTAGATGGTACATTATGTTTTCATTGCACACAATTGTGGTATATTGGTTTAGTTTTATTTACTTCACTTGTTGTTCTATTATCCCATTATATGGGTTTGATTATTTGACATGGTGTTATAACTTCTGAGCTAGTCATAAACATGGTAAAAATTAAAATTATATATAATAACACTTCATAACATTAATGATTTTACTATTTTCCTCATCGTACCATGAGGGACATAGTTATTGTTTAGAAGTGTCTTTAAGTCTTGAGTCAAGTTGTACTACTAGGGATATGGTTAAGGTAGTGTGTTTCATATCCTAACCATACCTAACACTTTCATTTTTTTCCCTTTTCACTTCCATCACATTCATAAAAAAATATTCCCATTCATGGTTCACTTGTCAAATGTCATTAAAAAAGGCCTAGCCAAGAAAGGATATGTCAAATAAGCCAAAACGACTAGAGGTGAAGAGCAAATGAAAACGTAAAAAGCCATAAATGTTAAATATTGAGATATGCCACCTCACTATGAGGTCAATGCCCCTAGTTGCATGCTTGTCTATGCATATGTATAGAAAAAGGGACTTGATAAATGAAAGAAATAAATTAAGCAAATAAAGAAAAAGGAAAATAAAGGGGTAGTAAGAAACAAAGTTGAGGAAATGTTAACTCAAAGCTAAAGTTCCCTCTTAAAGGATTTTTCATTAAAGACCCTAGCTCATGAAATATATTTGGATAATTTTAAAGACCCATGCATCATCATGCATGACTTTGAGGATCAATACATGAAGTTTCCCTTTCCCATTTCATAAGTATCCAACATATCACCTACCCTTAACTTAGTGATCTAGGAAATACCTCGTCTTAGGATTTGTCACATGTATAAAGGCTAAGGTTGTCCTCCCATGGTAAAAAATAGGAAAATTTTAAAATTAACTTGTGTTATCTTGTTGCTAGAAGAAATCATTATGCGTGCATCACCTAATTACTTATAAGGGGGTTAGACCCACCACTATAAGTGGGTGTCCTATATTGGGATCCATGTACATGCATCAAGGTATCACCTAGGACTTGGGATCCATGTACCATGCCTTGAGATATGTTGTAACACCATGTTTTCCCCCATTATTGTAATTATGCAAAAACTTCATATATTAATGTGAAGGGGAATGTAATTATGTTTTTATCTAATATAAACACCAAACCATTGATAAAGAGGGAACATCCTTGAGAGTAATAGACATGATGCACCATAGGATATTGATGAGGCCGAGGGACTGATTGAACAATTGAGTAAAGTGGTGTTGATATGTACCAATGAAGAAAACAGGAAACTTGCATAGCAAGCTAATTTGTGCTTGAAAACATAAAGATACACCTACCAACATACATACGTATATGAAAACCACGTGACCATTAAAATAATTTGTAGAGGTGGTTGGGGTAGTTAATGACTGTGGAAATTGACCCATGTAGAGAGAAAGGTTGATTGAACAATGGATAGGGGGATACCATGGAACCACCCATTCATACTGAAAGGGGAATACTAGAGGTTACATCTGTAAGAAGTCAAAGAGATCCTAAGGAGATAGAGAAGAAGACCAGAGGAGGAAAACACGAACACACAAGAGAGACACACACACAATAGAGAGGAGGTGTAGAAGATACATAGATGAGAAAGGGGAGAACATAATTCATAGGTTCAGAGGTGTTGGTTGAGGGAAAAGAAGTAAAAATAAGAGATTTATGGAATAAAATAGGAAGCTTCTCTGATTTGTTGATGATCACCCTGAATAGAGAAGACCCAAATTCCGAACTGGAGCATTAGTGGGCCACAAATTAGTTCTTATTGGATGGAAACCAACACTAGTAATGGGAGTTCATTGAGGGACTGTTGAGCAAAGAAGGGACTCCCTTATGCAGATGAAATATAGTTGAGAAAGAACCTGATAAAACTGTGGAGACCCTAAGCTCAATGGGAGATGGAAACTTCTTCTATGTCATAAGAGGAAGGAGAGTAAGCTTCCTGGATCATCTAAAACTCAAAACCCTATTGAGTCAGTTTCCTTGGTAGTATCATGGCTTGGCACAGGGGTGGAGTTTTGTAGGAAGTTACTCTACAACAAGGCCTAAGTTTGGGAAGAAATGAATCCTCTCTTAGTCAGTCGGATTTGGAAAATTCCTTACCACATAATTTTTTATTTTTACTAAAAATTCTTATGAATGATATATTTGTATGCATATGCAAATGTATAAATTTAAAAAGAAACTCAATTGTTTATAATTCCATAGTTTGAATTCATGAAAATCAGAACATTTTATAGTGTTTGTTACTGAGTTGATGATCGCGAAAATGAATAAGCATGGATTGTGCATACATGAGAATTTTGTGTTCTTGTATGGAAAGCTTGAAAATCATGTAATAATTCCCCCTTTAAGTTTTAATAACTTGTAATAGACTTATAACGGTTTCTAACCCTTGAAAATACAGACGAAAGTCCTCAAGAAATCAAGAAATGGATAAGTCCCCAAAGTGATGGTTATATTCCTATGAAATCTTGTACTAAACTAGGAAAGATCGCAACCGTTGATCAGGTTAGATTATAGAGGAGAGATATGAACCATCAATCACGGTGGACTGTTCAGAGTGGATATTTTAGAGGGAAATCTCTAGCATCATAGAAAAATCCTCTGAATGAGAGGCTCTGAAGTTGAGTATGAATTGTAGATATGGAAGTGGGCACATTTAACCTCAAATGTTGATCATCGAGGAGGGGGGGGGTCGGAGGTCCCACTTAGAAGGTTACGGTGGAAGAGAAAAATGGCACTGACCAAGAGCATCAGTATGAAGACACATTTCAATAGTTGATTGGTCGACATGATGAGTGTAGGTCTAGATGGATGGGAGTTGACCATTTTTGGAGTTGAATATGGACAATTCAGAGTACAACTATGAAGGGTTCAGAGTACAAATCTGAAGGGTTAAGAGTACTCCTCCGAAGGGTTCGGAGTATGAATTCGATGGAGGTAAAATACGGATCGTTGATTGACACCAGAGAAAAGAGTTGATCATAATCATCAATTTGTCGCATTTGCCTAACAATATTCTTGGCAAGTGGTGATGCAGGGAATGATGTCATCCCAACCAACGTGCTTGTGACACATATCAACATCTATAAGACCGAATCAAATACTCTGTGATGACGTATAGACCCACCCTATCCCATATGTCACGTTGCAGGTGGTGCCATGTGTCAAGTACAGATCGTGCCATGTATCACAAAGTTTTGGCCCTTTCAAGGAAAAGTTTCTTGGAAAATTGTGTGCCACATGTCGTACTAGGTGGAAAATACACATGGAAATGTATGCCTAGGTGGTGGGTACACATGGGTCTCACATGTCAGGTGGCAATTAGTTCCATGGGAGATGGAGTTGACTGCTTCATAGTTGACTCTGGAAATTTCAGTGTACAACTCTGAGAGGTTCATAGTGCAACTTCGAAGAGTTCAGGTAAGACTCTGAAGAGATTATTTGGGTCATCGGTCAGAGAAAGGAGAGACTTAATCTCATTCATAGGTTTCCGTGGGTCCCACTTGATTCCCTGATATGAGATAGAAAAGGAGGGAGTTAACCATCATGCTAATAGAAAGTCCAAATTAAACAGAGTTGGGGATTACTCATCTCCAATAATTATTATATTACTGGACTGAGAGGATGATTCAGAGGGATCGATGGGATAGGTGTCATGTTCCATGTCAATGTCGCGTCAGATTTCGTGATAGATTGGGATCCACGTGGATTTCCATGTGTCAATGAGGTGGATCATGGCCGATGAAAACCCAAGAACATTGGAAGGCCATAACTTTCGGTCTAGAGCTCAAGTTTGAGCAAAATTATAGTCGTCGGAAATCTCTTGATGAGAAGAAGATGATAGTATAGCCAAGGAGAAACTTGGATATGGTTAAGGGAAGTGAAATTTTAATACCTCATTCCCTTGAAAGTTCCTTAAGTGGGTTGGGTGTGTTACATATGTGTATTTTCTCTAGGGTCCATGACATTGCAATGGGATCCATGATTTCACCTTGGGATCTATGTACCTATATAAAAAAAGATATATCTACATTAGAATTTTCCTTGGGATCCTTGATAGTGCATTAGGATACATGTCACTACATTGGGATCCATGATAGTGCATTGGATGGTGATAGCGACTCCAAATCATCATAAATGCATCAGATGGCCCCTTTGTGGAGGGTTCACTTTCTTTCATGGACATGTATTATCACATGTGTGGCTTACTTTTCCTCATGGAAAACACATGTTGGTTTGTTGTGGTCATTTATGAGGTTGTTACACACATGGACCAGTTGGTTACAAGTTGTTACAATTGTTTATTATGTGATTGAGGTGCTTCTTTCTTTATTGGACCTCGTATATGATGATGCAACTCTCTCTTAGGGAAACATGTGCCATTATTTTCAATTTCTAGTGGGGTTCTCTTCTCTTGGTTGACCAAACTTCCATGCTTTATTCTTGGACCCATGCTTCATGAAGTTAGTTATGGGTTCACACCTCTTATTGAACCCTCCTGTTGATTGGATTTGTGATTTTGATGAGTTTGTTGGAGCATTTAGGGGGTGATCCACCTAATTATTTATTTTATTCAATCAAAATGGTATTCGACCTTGGTATTGAGGGTGCCTTATGTATTATTCCTTGGTTTTTCTAGAGCACATTGTATTTTCTCATTGTATTCTATCTAACACATGGTTTAGAGAGGTGCCTTATCTATAGGAGGCCTCCATCTCATTTGTAACTAGTTGAGAATAAGAGAAAGACTTTTTTATTAATCATACTTCTGTTATTTGCCTATCTTGGTGAACATTTGAGGGTTTTAATTGTAAAAGGATAGAAAGAGTGTTTGTATGTAACATGATATAGTGGAGGAAGGGGATATAAAAGAGCTACAAGTGGGACATATTGTTACAACTTGAGGATCTTGTTAGGTAAATTTATTTCGTTACAGTATTTAGTCATTTATCTCTAGGTATAGGGTATTGAGTCTAGCAATTCTTAATTTGATTTCTAGCTCTTACTTTCAGATAGAATAAGGGCTACTTCTTGTTACTTGGAAGAGTTGTTAGACAATCTTCTCACCACCAATATCTTGAGTCATCCAAGTTTTTTCTTTGGGAATTTTTTGGGTACACCTATGGTTTCCTAGAATCCCAAGGCCTAATACAATGATCAAGCCTCGAGAAAGGCCAAGTGTGACCCCAAAACCTAGGTGGAAGTCAAGCATTGGCCTATTTTATTTTTCTTCTCACTATTTTATCTTTAATTTCCTTTCTTTATTTTGTTCTAAAAGCAATCTAGGGTTTAAAGGTTTCAAATTATTAGATCCAAATTGCACTTTGTTTTAGGTTAACTAGGCTAATAATGTTTTGGTTGATATATATTGTTCACTTGAATTTTATTTATGAATATACTCATTAACTAGATATATCTTAAACCAATTTGTTGTCTTTTTCTTTTGGAATAAAAAGAAATACATGAGAATTTTGAGCACATTTAGGGGTGAATTTCATATGATCTATCATCTACACTCCATAAGGAACTTGATCGATACCATATATATCCAAATGAACTGGTAATTATGCCCTTTGTGAAGCATCTCTTTGTTGGGTTTATCATTGAATTTTGAAACTAAGAATAAATCTAAGCATATAACTTATAAATGAACTAGGTCTATGGTTTTAATACACTAAAGGAGATAAAAATTGGCAAGTTGTGTGATCAAATGAATTTTTAAGTGTTGGTAAATTGTTGTCTAAGGGTCTAATATTGGCTTGACATATTAACTCATTTCTTTCACAATGTTTTTCTCTATTTATGATCTAAATACCAATAAGTAATGAATTGATGCCTAAGACTTTGAAATATCTTGCAAGAAAATGCTAAAACACCTCATTTGATGTTGCTTACTCTATTTATTGTTTAAGGGTTTTGAGAGTAATAATTGTGCAAATCTCTTTGAGTATTTCTTGTGGTTTAAAGACTCAAATATAAACAAAGAAAGATGTATCCTATAGACTGCCTAAAACCCATATAAATTCACCTCAAAAATCATTATTATGTGGATGGTTTAGCACATTATATTTTTTTCCTTCTTGTTAATTTTTTTCCATCATTGATAAATGAACCTTGAATTCTTTCCTTTTTCACAACATCTTTCCTATTTCATGGTATAAACAATTCTAAGATGCAAATTGATGATGTATATGCTTGAATGACCTACCATAAGGTTCCAATGGCCTATGTATTAAGTGATAATTGTCTTCTCATATTCATTGTTCTGAGCTAAGAAATTTGGTATCACTTAAGTGTTGGAGAAATTTTATGCTATTATTGGCATCCCTAAAGACATAAAATCTGATTTTTTTCATTGGAAATAATTGTGTTTCTTTGGCTTGCTAACCATTATTGTTCTAATATAAGATATTCATTATTAAGGGCACAAAACTTTTATGTGTATATTGTTGGTTTTATATGGCGCAAATATAAGTTTCTTTGTCAATCATAACTTGGATTTATACATAGTCTAAAAAAACATTTCAATACCTTTGCGATAACACTTTTGTGACAGTCTGGGCATTACATGCACAACATAAACATTCGTAAACAATACTTGAATTTGGTCAACTCTATTGGAATTATACAAGGAAATTTGTGACATTAAAAGAATTTAGGATTGTCATTAGCATCTATTTACTCAAATCTAAATAGTGGTAGTTTCTTGAAATAGGGATAAATGGAATGATGGATGGTTTATATTGGTTCAGGTGGATGCCATCTATTTGCAACATGCTAGATTGCAATCAAATAATCTTGTGTTGAAAATCATTGGTTAAAATTTTATTTTGGACACTTGTCATGATCTACTTGCATGTTTAATATTTGTTTATCGCATAAGGAAAATTGATCATTATTGATAAAATTCATAAGTCAATCTAATGGGATACTCACACTATTACAATGAACTTGGTTGGATTGACCACAAGGATTCCCCCTAGAATAGGATTACCATATCCTTAGTCTAAAGAGCAAGGCAAGGCCATCAAGGTGATAGTGGGTGTATTTCTTAAGAGTTTCCTTTAGGATCTCCTATTGAGGTTAGGAATTTTCCTCCTATATGAAATTTCGTATGGTAATATTTTGGCACCATTGTTGGGGAGAAAGTCCAGTTCCCAAGTTAAGAATTATTATAATAAAAAAATGATGAGATTTGGATGTATATGGTGCAAATATAAGTTGTTGTGTCAATCATAACTTGGATTTATACATAGTCTAAAACAACATTTCAATACCTTTGTGATAACACTTTTGTGGCAGTCCATGCATTACATGCACAACATAAACATTACTAAACAATACATGAATTTGGTCAACTCAATTGACATTATGTAGGGGACTCTGTGATATTAAAAGAATTTAAATTTGTCATTAGCGTTTATTTACTCAAATCTAAATAGTGGTAGTTTTTTGAAATAGGGATTAAATGGATTGATTAATGGTTTGTATTGGGTTAGGTGGATGACATCTATTTGCAACTTGCTAGATTGAGATCAAATAATCTTCCGTTGAAAAGCATTATTTAAAATTTAATTTGGGACACATGCCATGATCTACTTGCATGCTTAATATTTGTTTATCACATAAGGAAAATTAATCATTATTGATAAAAATCATAAGTCAATCTAATGGGATACTCACACTATTTAATGAACTTGGTTGGCTTGACCATAAGGATTCCCCCTAGACTAGGATCACCATATTCTTATTATAAGGAGTGAGGCAAGGCCATCAAGGTGATAGTGGGTGGATTTATTAATAGTTTCCTTTAGGATCTCTTATTGAGGTTAGGAGTTTTCCTCTTATGTGAAATTTTGCATGGTAATAGTTTGTCACAACTATTGGGGAGAAAGTCCATGTTATAAACCTAATTTTCACCCAGCCTGCATACCTGACCTCTGGCCCTACTAGTTGCCAATTTCTTGAGCCAAGCTCTTCTAAAAATCCCTCTTTTTTGAGCCACACACGCCTTGGTCTTCTACATCCCGCATGTGCACACATCCATACGCTTGCAGGTCTTCTACAACCTATGTATACTGACAAAAGAACGAAAAATGGAAAGTTGCAGATGAAAAACAAAGTTTTGGGAAATTGCTAAAACCGTTTGATTGCTTATGTCCAGTCATTCAACTGGATAACTACCTATAAAAGAAGGGGTAGGGGTCCCATTAAAGAAGAGAAGAAGAAGAGTATAGAAACTCTGCCCAAATTTATCCCCCCTTTGCTCCAATTTCCTGTAATTGTATTGTGAGGTTGAGTAGTTGGTGCATTGTGAAGAGGAGCCCAGGACTAGGTTCAAGGAGCAGTGTCAGCCACATATTGTAAAGTTTACTCTTATGAAGATTAAAATAAAAAAGGAATACTTTTTTCGTCCCACCATATCATGTGTTCAAGTTGTGTATTTATTTTATGATATTGTCACATCTAACCCAACAATTAGTATATGAAATGCATGTTTGCAACTCTCTATTTTTCCATGTGTGAATGCAGGTCAGCTTTGGGAGGAGGCTTGCAGTCAAGGAGCGAATGAAAGAAAAGGGATGGACATCAAACAAAGGATTCAAGGTAGATTTACCTAATCGTGTTTGCACCTTTGTATTGCATGAATGTGGGGTTTTGTGTTGGGAGAATAGGAAAAAGTACAGGCCTATAAATGGTCATTTTCTGCATGCATGATTAGAGCCCTTAAATGCTAAGTCCGTAAGAGGGATTTCCCACTCACATTAGAATTGGCGACCATATTGGGGAGTCTCTAGGGTTCATTGGTGATTTTTTATTGGGTATTTTGAAATTGGTTTTACTGCCTTTTTTGAGTTTTTTCAAGAAGTCTGAGTGTTCAGGGGTTCTGGTTCTCAATACTAGTCTTCCCTTCTCTACTTACCAGACTATTTCTTTTCTGTTTTTGAGAGTATTAAGAGGCATATGCACCCTGTAGTGGGCCAGATTGAGTATGCATGTGACCTGCCTTTAGTCATCCTGTGTATGTACGCCTGCTGATGAAGTGCTAGTTGTGTGGCTGAGAACCCAACAAATCCTTCTCAGAAAGAGGCAGTCATCCTATCCCCTGCAGAAGTGATCCTTTTCAAGGATCTTCTGGGTCCTTCTAGGTATCTCATTGAACAGTCCATAGTCAGGTAAAAACCTCATATTATCTTTTTCCTTGCATATTTTTTTGTCAAAGTAAGTTTCTGTGTCTTCAAGGGATTCTGGTTCTCAATACCAGTACTCCCTGCCTGATCTTAGCTACTTGTCTTGCTTCTTTTGAGGAGAAACAGAGGCACATGCGGCCTATAGTGGGCCTACACGCGTACATACGCATATTGTCTTTGGGCAACCCGCATGCATATGCTGGTTGTTGAAGTGACAGTCGCATGTCTATCTAGAAAATTTTGAGGAGGCAGTCATCCTCTTCCCTGTCAAGTTTTTTCTTCCTAGGTTTTTCTTGTTTCTTTATGGTCTTTGTCGTAAGCATTTTTAGCCTAGGTTGTATTCCAGCATAGCTTGCTTTTTCATTTAAATTTCTTTTTGTGTTTCCTGGCTTTTTAAACTTATTTTTAGCTTCAAATTTTAAGAAAAATGAGTTGCATTTTGATAAAAAATCCCCCCTGATGGCCGGGGGGGGGGCATGAATCGTGCATTCATCATTTTCTTTTAGAATATTTTGTTACTTCTCCTTTGATTGGAAGAAAATATATATAAAAAAAATAGTTTGTTAGTTCTCTTTCTTTCTTGTCATTTGCCTTGCATTGTTATTTGAAAAAAAAGGAAATTAGCATAGTGTTGTGGTTTCTTCTCATCTTAAAATCATTTCAAAAGAAAAATAAGAAAGATAATCCTTCTTTGCTAGTGTTCTTATAATTTTCTTTTTCTGCAAGAGTCTTAACAACATCAGTTGCACTACCGTACCCTTTTGAGTAAATCAAGCCATTAAAAAGAATACTAATTAAAATTTACTAGACTTTATGTTTGTAGGGTCCATCAAATAGTCTAGGCTAGAGCCTTGATTTAGGTTGGAGAGGAAACTCTTCAAGGCTGTAAAAAAAACATAAGAGTCTGTGCTAAGGATTGTATAAGTCTAGTAACGTGGAAATTATCCGGGACCCCCCTCTAACATAGGGGCAAAACACGAGGTCATGTGTGGAAAGGTAGCGGAGATAACCCCTCCAAATCCGGACCAAGCATAGTGGGGAATGCATATAGAAGACTTGTCTTGGGATTCCCTTGATCGCATTTTCCATGGAGCTTCATGGGTCTCGAATCCGTTCAAGGTCCTCATTCATCTTCCGAAACACTTTCTTTTGATACCCTTGATAGGTTTGGAGCTTGATACCCTGCTCATTGCGGTCCACCCAACTATCAATTGTACTCGCCTGGTGATTGTTCATGAGCTGGAAACCTAGTTGCCTTTATTCTAGGGACTTACACAAGTGACCACAGGGGTATACCACAACACCTAGGGCAGACATCGGGCCACACTTTGTATATTATACCCAGAGGGTGCTTTCGTATTCGAGTTTCACTTTCACCTATAAGTTTCTCTAGTGTTGGTTGGTGTAACTATTCTTCCAACTAGTTAGTCATTTGTTTGATTTTCCTTTAGGAACTTTTAGTGTGTGCTCTGTGCTCCCTAGTTTTCCATAGTGAGTTAGTTAGTTCTGGCTTTGGGTCTCTGACCACCCACTCTGCCGGTTGAGAGGAATTTTCAGTCTTCTGCTTAGAAATGTGGAGATGCCTCTTTATAGGCGTTGTTTTGATAACAATGGTTATTCAGAGTCAGTGTGTGAGACTTTTACAGAATTAAACGATCCCGCAAGGGGAGAACCTCTGCATAAGATATTCATGGCTAAAGTTCCTAATGATACCAACCAAGGAACTCCTTCGCAAGGGGATTCTTGTGCTTTTGCTTTCTTTGGAAATGTTGGTGTCCCTTTGATGGCCACTTTGTACATTCCCGGGTTGAATGTGGGATTACCGGTTTGGTTGGGTACCATTCCAAATGTCCCAAATGCTCTTGACGCTTCCCAGATAAGTGCTTTATATCATGGGCATAATGTTGATGTTCCATCATCATAAAAGTCTTCTCCTCCTCCTTCTCCCACATCCGTTGAAAGTACAATTACTAGTAATCGAAAGTCTAAATGAAGTAGAACGAGGAAGAATAGGAAGAAGAAATCACCAACCCCTGCCAGTCGTGTTGGGGGAAAAAGTCGAGTCACTTCTGGTCATACTGGCAATAGGTTTGTAGCCTCTATAAGTCATGTTATCGACCCATCACCAACCTCTGCAAGTCATGTTGGAGATGTGCAACCAACCACCACTAGTCATGCTGGGGGCATTGATTCTGTTGAGAAACCTAGATAGATAGGATGTAAACCTAAGCTCCCTTGTAACAAGGGAGATCACCTTACTCATCTATGCCCCGGAATTCCATAGGTACAAAGATTGTGGTCCCTGTCTGCAAGCTCTTCCGATTCAGAGTCTTCTTAGGTTTCCTCACAGTCTATTCAACCTTTGGTTAAGAAAGTGGTCACACCGATGCAGTCATTGGCTGATCCCACTCCTCTTTTGAGGGGTGAGGTGCCTTTAGACCTTGTAGTCTCTCAGCCTATTCAACCATTGGTTGAGAAAGTGGTCATGTTGATGCAATCATCGACTGATCCCACTCCTCTTTTGGGGGGTGAAGCACCTTTATACCATGTAGTCCCATAGCCTAATCAACCATTGGTTGCAAAAGTGGTCATGTCGATGCAGTCATTGGATGATCCCACTCTTCTTTTGGGGAGTGACATGTCGACCAACTATGGTTTTAGAATTTTTAGTTCAATATTTTTAGAACAAGGGGGCATTATGTTCGTTCCGAGCACACCCCTTTCAAGCCTGTTGACGGGCGAAAATGACCGTCCGTCAATTAAGAGAGTGGAAACGGTCCGGGGTTGTCTAATAACCCAAGCCGTTTGGTATGGACCACCCTGACGAGTTTAACGGCTCCGTTGGCCGCTCTGAGGTCTCCTAAGGAAGCCAAAGAGGAAAGTTGATCT
>JZKD02S1642911.1:1167837-1184168 GCA_000966675.3 Picea glauca
AATACATTTAACCAATAAATATACAATCACATAAATGAAATAGTGACACAGTGATTTTTCATGAGGAAACCCAAAAGGGAAAAACCTCTTCTTCTTATGAATGAAAGGCAAGCTCGAACTCCTCTTTATGTTCTTATTTTATTTGAGCTACAACCCAGATGAGGCTGCTACCTTTGTTTCTTCAGCACCTACTAAATGGAAGCTACAACTCCCAGATGTACAAGCACCAAATTGTATAGGAGACTTTTATAGTCTCCCCTTGCTCCTCCCTACCACCCTGGAATCCTTCTCTATCACTAAGAACCTTCAAACAAACTCTTTGTCTTCTCTGGCAAAGGATTCATCATTCAAGTCCTCTCTGTTTATATAATCATATCAAAATCCATTCTTCTCCCCTTGATCTTCGCTATATCTTCATCATTTCTTCTCACTCTCCCTATATGATTTTATTTCGGTTTTATATTCATTTACATAAATGAATTTTACCTTAGAGCTATGGATGTAACATTAATTCCATATGCACTAATGCCACATAGTCACTACATGTTTCTTTCTATCATCTACAACCCCTTCGGTTACCCCTCAAATCCCTAGAACAATGCTTCAGCAACTGAAATGCCAATTGTCCAAGAACCATGATTCATTTCTACTAACTGAATCATAACTGAACAATTAATCATGAAGAGAAACAGTAGCCCTTCAATCAGATTTCCAATTATCCAACACCATTGGATTACAAGCACAGGGTCTCGCGTTGATTTCACCATTTTGCATTTCAGTATTTCGACATTTTGGCATTCCTGTGGTGAGGAGTCTCGACACTCCAAGTCGTAATCCCCAAAATGGAGCCAGATCAACGGTCCAAAAAACTTCATTATCTGATTCCTTCTTTTCTTAATCGAACGACTGACGGGATTTCGACGTTTTTCCCTTTGAGTCATCATGACTCCAACATTATAAAATTCATGATCACAAAATCTCTGAAGTGATCGGATGGTTCACATAACCCACTGAGATGGACGTTTGACGGGATTTTAGAGTTTTTCCTTTCGGGTTTTTGAGGCTCACAATAGTCCCTTTCAGCATTTCAGAGTTTGAGACTTTGTGATGGTGGAGTTTTTGCTTGCTATGTAAAACCTCGAAATAGAAAGTTCTGATGTGACGTAAACCTCCTGACGTTACACGTGGATTGACACATGATGAATAGCTGCCACGTGTCACTCTGATTCATGACTTACATGTGCCTAAAATGTTGAATCATCCTGACACTTGTCATTGCCTGATTGTGCCACATGTCCTTAGCTAGCGTGGTTTGCTGACGTGCTTTGTTGATGTGTTTGTTTCGGGATTTCGAGGTTCGCTACTTCAAAGGTTAAAGTTCCTTTGATCTTTGATTTCCTGGTTTGTGAAACTCTGAAATGGAGTCTTTGACATGCTCTGATCTTTCGCATTTCACAATTTCATCATTCTTTTCATGAGTGTCCTTGACACCTCCAACTCCCGGTATCTGAAACTCTGAAATGGAGATTAAGTCATGGTTTCGCATTTCTTGATTTTTTGTCGTGAGTTGCTTCCTTGATTTCTGGAGTTTACACTTTTGATCTTTCCATGTGATCATTGTTGTGTTGTTGGTCTTGCCACTTTCTCTCGTTTTTCATCATTGGGCTGAGATTGCCATCAATGACAAACAAATACTCTTCCTTTTGTCTACCCATAATAAATATGCCAGCAGTTTCGCATTTCGGTATGTCGAGTATTGTTGGGAGAAACACCCTATGGACTAGCAAATAGAGTTCAGACTTTGCATGCAGACATGACCGAATAGAAATTACTTTCTACCTTCATCCCTAGATTTAAATCCCATTTTCTTAGTAAATGCATGGAAAGATCAACCTACCTCGTTACTGGCATTTGATGTTGATCCTCCGTTGTGCTTGATTACTTGTTCTCAATACTCCTTCCAAAGCTAACCTGCATTCAAGACAAGCAACAACTATGCATGCATACTACTGATATACTAACGGGTTAGAAATCCAAACATAAACTAATCAAACCATAAAAAGTTCATGAATTGGGATGGGAAAAACATTCTCTTTATTACTTTGAATGAGTCAAATTACAAAAGTTGAGACCGGCCACCGCTCCTTGAACCTGATCCTGGGATCCTCTTCTTATGTCCTCCAACTGCTTTGCTTTGAATCTCCTTTGGCATAACGAAAGGCTAAAGGGTTGGGACAATGGGAATACGTAAATGGGTAGAGTTTCTTTGCTATATTTTTTCCCTCTCCAAATGGTACCCCTACCCTTTCTTTTTATAGGCTAGAAGGAGCTAGGTATTTGGACGAACCCTCAGCCATGCATGGCCGAGAGTTTCAGTTAACTCACCCATAACTTTTTGTTCCATCGACAAATTTCCTTTTTTCATTCTTTTGTCGGTCCACGCAGGTTGTTTTGGGTCAGCCAGCATGTACACGTGTGCAATAATGAGTTAGGGCGCGTGGGTATTTATTCAAAAGGATTTTCAAAGAGTTGTTCAACAGTGTTTTGACAAAGAAGGGATATGAGTTGGCTTGATGCCAGGTAAGCATGTGTGGTGCAATTTAGGGTTATAATAGATGCCCCCTAATGTGTGAGGTCAGAAGAGCATCTGATGGCTGAAATACATTACCAATCTTTACTGATGTGTCAAATGATGGAGCCCAAGGATCAAGAACAGAGAGGTGCCATCTGTAAAATAACAAATGTCTCACCGAGGCGGGCATACCCATGCTTGGGATAAAATAGAACCATGGCTACCAATCAAATACACTGTAGATCCATGTCAAATAACTATAAAAAGTATCCTTGAAAAATACACAGTAGAGCTACATATCGAAATCAGAAAGATATACATATAGAGTATCCATCTTCCAGAAGTTGATTCGGCCTAATGGTAGGAGATGAGATCTTTAGAGCTCGAGAAACAACTTCAAAATCTTCAAAACTCAGGTAGGAGTGTAATATGAGTGTACAACTACACTACCCAAAGGTCTTCGACAGCTCATCGGTCATGGACTTGATAATCTTGATGATCGGACTGAAGGCTTCAGTGATTTCGAACAAGGACTTGATTGGATGTTCAGGATGGCTGGGTATGCGGACAAGAGACATATTGCAAAGGGGCCAACTCAAGATTAGTGACAAACTTCCCTTGGAAAATAGCATGAAAAGTGATGAGACTCAGGCAACATGTATGTTATTCATAAGTCTACGAAGCAGGAGGCAACGCAAACTCTCCATATTTTTGGAAGAATAACCAAACGGTGGAGGACACAAATCTATATAGCGAGAAAAGCTTCCTAAGGTCGTACTACATCCCATATTCTGATGAACAAATGGACAGATGTGCTTTATCCCAGGGTGACTCATTATGCTGCCAACAAAGAAAATACTTTTCCCTTCCTCTTTTTGGGGTATATTTGATTTTTTTGTTCTTTTTGATAATTGTGGAAAAAGGAATAAAGGAATATTACATTACAATGGAGGAACGAGTATTGCAAACATACAAGTTCAAGGCACAAGGAAAAGACTGATGTTCTAGTAAAATGATACTCGAGAAAAATCCTCCGGCGGCTAAAGGTGTTGAGATGCAGAAGCAAACTGTCACAAGGTTGGTGTATAAGGTATGCAAATGCGGTTAATAAAACACAAAATGGTAATGTCCTTCGATGTAAGTTTAACAAGCCCAGAGAAGGTAAGCTCGGTGGTTTTTCATATTTAGAGAGTCTAAAAAAACATAAAAGGAGACTCCATTGGAGTACCTTTTTCAAAGATAGTCTAGTCGGTTCGAAAAAGGGTAAACTAGCACCGATTAGACGTCGATTCAAAACCATTTTAACGAGTGTGATAAGGACAAGATCACTCGACAATTTTTTCATTTTTAAGGAGTCTGAAAAAAGTTTAACTATGGACTCCGTTAGGACTATTCTTCTGGACCAATTTAACGAGTGTGAAAGAATAAGGTCACTCAACGATCTTTTCAATTTTAGGGAGTCTAAAAAGAGCTTAACTATGGACTCCGTGGGGGTTTCTTTTTCGTAAGTTTAGTCCCTCAGGCCCGAAAAAGGGATAAAATTATACCTGAGAGTACTCTTCTAATGAATGGAAGTTCCATAGGGTATACCTTTTTTCGTACAACTCACCATCTGGACCAAAAAAGGGGTAAACTATCGCCGGACAGATGTGACTTCAAATTTCAGTTTAACGAGCGTGAAAGGCCACAAGATCGCTCGACAATCTTTTCATGTTTAGAGGGTCTGAAAAGGGCTTAAAAGGAGACCCGTTAATTTTTTGGGAGTCCTGAGGGTGAGAGAAAGAGCAAAGAAGAATCATGCAAATGAGGCTCAAACTCATATTCAGGAAAGACTATAAGGACTCTCGAGCCTACAGTGTGTTAGAGATGACATGGACACCATAATGCAACTAGGACCTACCAAGGGCATCCATGTTCTGGTAAGCTCTACCGCCAAGTTGCAACACTTCTAAAGCAGATATGATGGTTCCATGTTACAACCTGATGGGATCGATCCTATGGTAGAGAAAAAAGACAAGGAGACACAAAATTTGGGGTAGTAACCTAACCTATATGCTCAAGTTGATTCTTGGAAAAAATTTCATGGACCTTCAAAATTTTCTCAAAACTCAAAAAAAGTGTCCCAATACCTGATCAAATCCCTCCCATATAACTCCTGGATCACTCTAAATGGTTTTTGGTATAAATAAATTGATAAGGGAGGCCAAAAAAGTGACAAAAAGAGGCCAAAATGTCTATAAATAGAAGCTGGCAGCTCATTATCACCATTTCTGATTTGGAAATTGACTCTGGAGCCAAAAGATTCCCTTTGCTAAAAACGGTGATTCTGGGAGCTATATTGGACGAAATGAACTTCCTCTTGGACCAAGTAAGTACAAACTCCCCTATCTAGATATTCAATTCTTCAATTTTTCATTTGATTTCATTTTTTGGGTGGGCATCAACCTTTAAAGGGTCGACCCTAGGTCCACGCGACCTGTCCAGAGACAACCCGCATGTACACTCAAGAAGAGTAAAGACTGCCTGCGTGTACACGTGACTGTCACCTCTATAGCACGTGTGGACCCCCCTTTTATTGTCAAAAAGAACTAAAGAGAAAACACTGACCCTCCTGAACTTGGTTGTGTTGGCAGGATGTATGTCCAGTGGCGGGAAAGGGAGCATGAATCAATCAATGAGTTGGTCATGGGAGATCTGAATGTCGTGGCCGTGTTGATGCAATGTGGTTTACTTAAGTTCTTCCTGTGTCCATTTATGCGAGCACAACCAAGGCTACTGAATGCCTTGATTGACTACTGGCACCGTGATGCAGAGGCCTTCATGCTAGGGGGGCAATCACTGGTGCCCACCACCGAGGATATCTACTTTTTGACTGGCCTCTCAAGGAGAGGGGAACCAGTCAATTTCAGGACGTTTCTTGTGGGGCTACATAACATAGTGGAACTGATAGCTGAGCACTGTGAGGCTGGGAAAAACCGTGTGAGCTCCCAGGTGCCTATAAGTAAGATTACTAACCTATCGTTGCAAGAAATATTATTGTTTATTGGGTGGATTACTGGTTCAGTGGCCTTGCACTAGGCATCTCGTGCACAGATGAACTGTTCTATCCAGTGCTTGAATGCATAGATTTTTGAATAGAGTACCACACTAGTGGAGTATATGAAGAGGAAATTGACACATTGTCGTTAGCAGACATAGAGGAATTTCGGGTTCAGGACGATTTTGTGTTCATTCTTCTTTGAGGGAGTTCCAAGCTTTAGTCCTCGGGAAGTGGTACGAGGACATCAGACCTCTTTTCTTGCAGTATGTATATGGGCAGTATTACTGCCGCGATAGGGTGGTGGAAGGACCAATGAGTCCTTCAATGATGACTTCTTTGCATGGCTGTCACGACAAATCCCTGTGATCGAGGATTTCCCATATGCAGGGATAGATTTTTCTAGAGATCCTGAGATACCCATGCCTCCTGATGAGGAGTGAGGGGAGATGGGTAAGTCTCCACATTTGTAGTTTTTTTTTTGTATATGTAATTTTTATGTCATTTTGGTTATATATATCATTTTTTTTATATGCCAGAGTATTTGACGGGTATACGTTTGTTGCATGTATATGTGGGACCCATGCCACCTGTCGATTATGCATGGAACAAGCGTTGTTCTCGGCTAGAAGCCACAGCTACCGATGGGGGACTAGCAGTAGCAGGGAACCTCCCAGCTGGGGAGGCTGAGAGGGTCCTTAGACGAGTTGAGAAGAACTTCACTGCACTCACTCACACAGTCTCGATGGCAGAGATAGAGGACCTGCCGCCATCCATGCAGCCTCATGTAGTGGGGGCACCTCGGACGTGGGTCTGATTGTTTAGGCATTTAGCCCATGCTGTGGACTATTATAACATGGCCCATAGGCCCTGAACCTATTTAGACTTTTTACGTGCCACGAGCACTACTTGTATATAGTTTTTGAGGGCATAAGCCCTGTGACTCGTTATTAGTCCCATTTTTGAGGCGCTTGCATCCATCTATGTACTATGGTTATTTTATGATGTTATATATGGTTTTTTGATCTTTTGTGTCTTATGGATCATGTGTGCAAAAATGTATTTACATGCTTATGTCAATGTTCTTTCATATGTGTGCAAGATGCAAATCTAAAATTTGATTAGCTAGAGTATCTGTAATTTGGTTTAATCTCCAAGGAACATGAAAATATGTAATATAATCAAAGTTTCGTTCTAAGAGACGTACCGTAATGAATCATCAGTGTAAAGTTGGATCATGAACCTAGTATACTCTGTTTATCTGTGACACAACCATTTGAGTGTCGATATAGACTCGGAGATGAGAGATACCCAATGACAAGGCGTCACGAAGCAACTCAATAATTTCACTATACTCGATGACATTATTTGTGGTGTCACCTAAGCATATACCTCTGGAAGATAACAAATAGCCCTGAGGTGTAAAGATTACCTAAGTTGTGGAGGCAAGCCTCCGAGTGTGTCGACTAGCACCGTTTGCATACCCAACGAACACCTCAGAATCACTTGACATTTTCCATATTGACAAAAGATAACATCAATGACACGTCCATAACACTTAAAAGAAACTAAAAAGTAATAGTACAAAGACTATACATATGTTACAAAAAGTTACCCACAATGACCTACCTATGAGTAATACTTCTTGAGGTAGAGCCCATTTCTAGGCTTCGCCAAAGCATTCCCTTCAAAATCAACCAAACAATAAGTGCCCTTTTTTAATACCTCTTTTATGATAAAGGGTCCAAAGCACATGGGTTTGAATTTTCCTGCCCCCAGGGGGTCCTTATCTTGCTCATAGACCAGGACAAGGTCACCTTCAGAGAAAATCTGAGGATGAATGGACCTATCATACTGACACTTGACCTTATGTTTGTGAGCCTCATTGGCCAAGGCCGCATCACGATGCTGCTCATTGAGATGCTTAAGGTGTACTAATCGTTATTCAAGTGGAGAAGTGTCTGGCAATAATTGTACTTCCAATTTTAGAGATGGAATCTGACATTCAATGGGAAAGACTGCCTCCAAACCATAAACGAGTTGAAAAGGTGAGAAACCGGTTGCAGTCTTAACAGATGTTTAATAAGCCCATAATGTCGAGTATAACATCAAATGCCAATTTGACTTGGATGAGTTGATAGTTCGTTGTAGAATAGTCTTAAGAGTTTTGTTTATAGCTTCCACCTGCCCATTGGCTTGGGGGTAGTAGGGTGACGAATGATCTTGCCATAACCCAAGATTTGATGTTAACTCAGTCATCATTTGGTTCTGAAAGTGACTGCCATGGTCAGTGACAATCTCTCTTGGGACATCGAACCTTGCTATAATCTGGTTGAATAAAAAGAGAGCTGCAATCTCTCCATCATATTTAAACATTGGCATAGCTTCGATCCACTTACTGAAGTAGTCGACAGCTATGATGATATATCGGTGCCCACTTGCTGACATGGGGTTGCAAGTAGTGTAATCAATCCCCCACTTGGTGAAGGGACCAACTGTGATGGCAGGAAACATAGGAGCGGGATGTGCCCTCATATTCTGAGAGAAGACTTGGCACGATGGCACTTCTTGACCGATTCTATACAATCTTTGATAAGTGTTGGCTAGAAGTAACCTGCTCGTAGAATATTTTGGGTTGTTGCCAACCCAGACAAATGATCACCACAAGCTCTGGTATGGAAATCGTTGAGCACGATGATTGCCTCTTCATGTGTGAGACATCGACGTAAGATGCAGTCTACACCTCTCTGATACAACATATCATTGAGTATGAGATAATTCTTAGCCTGATGGCGTATACGCCGACGCTCATCACGAGAAGCAGAAGTGGGGCACTTCAAAGTATGGAGATAGATAAATATATCTTTGTACCAGGGATCTGAAGATGTGATCAAAAACATATCTCCCCGGATAGGCAATTCTTCAGGCACAACGTCACCTGACTCAACCGAAAGTTCCGAAATAAGCTCTGTGAAGACCAGTGACTTTTTGGACTTTCCTGAAATCAAGTCTAAGTCAAATTCCTGGAGGATGACTATCCATCTACTGATTTTTCCGCCTATAACCCATCGTGTCAACATGTACTAGAATGGATTCATGACAGTAATGATGGTGGTCTTGCGAAACAAAACATAATGACGGAAATGTTGAACAACATGAACTGTTGCCAACGCAAGTTTTTTCGATATGAGAATAATTAAGTTCCGGTCCTACAAGGCCTCAACTTAGGTAATAGATCATGTAATCTGAGAACAAATCATCTTCCTGAACTAAAACCATGCTAATGGTTGACTCTACGACAACCATATATAATAAGAAATCTTTATTATAGTTAGGTGGTTGTAGCAGAGGTGCAGTTGTGAGGGTGTGTTTTAATGTGTCGAAAGAGAATTGAGTAGCTTCATCCCAGTAAAAAGGAGCGTCTTTATTCAGTGAGCGCATAAATCCCTTGGTGATTTTGGCATAGTTGGCAATGAACGTCGTAAAATATTTGCCTTGCCTTGTAGACTCTGAAGTTGAAGAATTGTGCGTGGGGGGGGCAACTGGATTATTGACTCCACCTTGAGAGGATTAACCATGATCCCTGTTGTTGATACGATGAAACCTAACAAACGTCCTGATGTTACGCAGAAGATGTACTTGTTTGGATTCAAGCGAATTTGAAAGTAGCGACAGTGTTTGAAGATAAGTCTAAGGTGTGTGGGATGATCCGTTCTCTTGTGAGATCATGATGCTAAATCATCTAGATAGGCCTCGACTATATGCTTGAGATCGTGAAAGGAAAAGACATGGCCTGTTGGAATGTGGCTCCAGCATTTTTAAGACCAAAAGGCATTTTACGATATGCGAATGTACCCCACGGACAAATGAATGCCATTTTTTGTTGGTCTTTGGGTTTGATTTGGATTTGATTGTATCCTGAAAAACTGTCCATGAAAGAAAAGGGTTTGCAACCAACACATTCATCAATGATCTGGTCAATGAATGGTGTTGGAAAATTATCTTTGGGACATGCCTTGTTCAAATCACGGAAATCGGTACATACACAAATCGTGCATTGTTTTTTATTGACCAACACAGGATTGGACACCCATTGAGTCAAATCAATAGGATAAATAAAACCTACATTTAGCAATTTCTTAACCTCAATCTTGATGGTTGTTGCTTTCTTGGGATTAACTGGATGAAGTTTTTGTTGAACAGGCTTGGCATCAGGATACGTTGTGATTTCATGTTCAACTATTTTTGGATTGATACCTGGCATTTCCTCATAAGACCAGGAAAAAACGTCGCGGAATTCTTTGAAAAGATCCATGTAAATTTGAATCTCTTTGGGGGAGAAGTCCGCTCCGACGAAGATGTTCTCCACAATGCCAGGGTTTCGGGAGATGTTGATTGGTATAGTTTCAGCGATAGTTTCCATATTGCCCTTAGCATAAATTTCATGTGTAGCTAAGAGATTAATAGGGCATGACTGATCTCCCGTCATGGTCACGGTGAATTCTCCTGCTTCGATTCGGCTTAACTCTGGGAGAAAATATGATCTATGATGAAGATCTTCCCAAGGTTTTCCCGGACTAGTCATTGCTTTGATTACTGCTTCATCAGAACACAAGACTAAATCTAACGAATCGACGTTAGTAAGAGAACCCCGAGCCCAAATAGGCTCTAGGAGCGGATCTAACTCTTTTGCAAGAGTCAGATAGGTGTTAGCTAAATCTTGTTGGACTAAAGAGTACACTAATTTAGCGGTAGACAAGGGCATGGACATCCCTGGGTGCCCTATCTCATCCATCATGGCCGATGGGGAAGGAAGGATCCATGGATCCTTGAAGTAAGTCATCCGGAACGATGAAACTTGAAAAATATCAACCTTATGGTGGTTAGATATAAATTTGATATCGCCGTGAGGAGGTGGGTAATCAAAGGTACCCATCAAAGATTGGCACAAACCAACTCCTATGTTGACGACACCTGGTTGAGGATTATCAATCAGCGGGACCGTGGATGCCCCCAAAGTTGGTTCAGGTCTAGAGAAAGACAATTGATCGATGGTCACTATCTAGCCCTCGTGTGGAAACAACAAGACCTACAAAACTGTAGCAACCAAAGCTTGCATAGCATAAGTCCAACTCCATCCTAACAAGAGGTTATAGTCGAGAGGAGCATCGACTACCTCTACTTTGACATACACGGTCTTCCCTCCTAACTACATGGGGAAAAAAAGGAATGATGCCATGTGGCCGGAATGAATGACCATAGAAAGTAGTGAGGAGAGTAGGTGATGGAGACAAAACGGGCTAGCCAATGGCCTTCCAACATGCCAACGACATAACGCATGTCGAGGCACCCTCGTCGACCACCGTGTGAAAGATATTCTGAGTAAAATATTTTGTGGGTTAAGCCACTACTATCTGAAATGCTACATGGTAAGGAAAATGAGGTTTTAAGTCTGTTGTATCTAACAAGATGGTACCCGGATTACAAGTCTCAGTAGAGCCCAAAGTGGTTAACAAGGATTTCCTCTGAGCATGACAACTTTGGAGGACCTCCAAAGAAAACATCGCACAAGCGGTTTGTGATAAATCTTCCACCACAGAGTAGTTCTGGGCTGCCCTTGCATTTGGGTTATGAGAATATTTTTTAAATGCACCTTTGGGAATGTGTGTCATTGTTTCTCCCAATATCTTCTCAATCTGTAGAGAAAGAGATGGGAGGTCAGCTTCTTTACCCTTCTCAGAAGCACTTGGTTTACTATAATTGTGCGCTCTAGTCGATATGAAAGCATCACCCCTAACCATATAAACATCCACGGATGAAGGGTTTCTCGAAGGCGGGTAGTTTTCTTGGATGCCCCCTTCCGTACTTGCAGAGGCTTGAGTTCGATTTTTCCCATGTTGAAATGGATTAGTCAACACTGCCTGCTGTTGCTGCGTGACAAATTTTTGGGCCTCTGTAAGCTGAGAACATAGATGGGTCGGGTGATCTTCTGCGCACAAGTTGCATGGATACCTCACCTTCCATTTTTCAGTGTTTTCTTTGCAAGCAATATCACTGGGTTTTTTATCCCCCTTACCCTTCTTTCATTGTTTTTTCTTCCCTTTAGGCTACTGGGTGGCATTTGGGTTAGTCAACTGCACTATGTGTACTTCCGACATTTGGGTAGGGGGGGCAACTAAAGCAGTAGTTTGGCTGGCCACTGTGTGTTGTATGGATAATTATTGCAATTGCTTTGTCAATTGCTCAGTGGGCTTGGTTTGTGCTGAACCAACAATACCATCGACATGCAGTCCAACTCTCTCTCTAGATTTATACAGTATTGAACATGGTGCATCTGGAAAGATGTTGTATAATAAACCGGACTAGAATAGATGAGCTCAAATTGTTGAGCCCTCATGATGGTGTCTTCCTCAAGGAAACCTGTGGGACCAAAGACTTAAGGAACCACTCAAACAGGAATGCTGGTGGGACTGGTACTTTGATTAAACTCTTTTGGCATCCCCATTCTCAGATGTGATCATAGATATGGTCCACTGTTGTCTGTTTAAAATTAGTGAGCAGCTCTGTGCCAGCATCGTATCTCATAGGTAACTGGAAATGGTTAAGGAAATCCATCGCCAGTTCACCAAAAAAAGAGTATCTTGAGCGATCGAACTCAATGTACCATTTCGCGGCACTCCCAATGAGAGTACGTTGAAACAATCGCAACTATACAGAGTCATATTTCAATGAGTTAGATGAGCACCAAATATGAAAGGTAGTCACATGATCTCCTGGATCTTCATTAGGCTTGGATTCGAACTTTGGAATGTCTGAAGGCAACTTCGTCGGCATAGGAGGCCAATGTGGATCGTGAAAAATAGGATCATTCAACAACCTTGTCAAATCTGGCAAGTGTAAAGTTGCCAGGAATGGTAGTTTGGGTTGCTGCTGATAACCTGGGAAAATGGGTCTTGGAGTTTGACTGGCACCAGGTTTCCAGGAAAAGTTTGGTTGCTGGCTTGGGTTCTGGTAGAAACCATGGCCCTAGCCAGCGTAAGGATTTTGCATATGGGGATACAACATCGGTTGATTTCCCAAATAGGATATAGATTGTTGGGCATGCATTGTATTTGAAGGAATTTGGGAAGGATTACCCCATGCTAGTCCTGTAGGGATAGGCATAGTAGTTTGTCCGGGGTTCCATTGATTTTGGAAAGAATTACCCCAGATCGACATTCTGGAGGAGGGAATGGATCCTTGCCCTGAATTCCAAGGTCCTGCTAGGTTTGCCCCCTGTGCAGGAATAGTACCCTACATAGGAGTAGATTGTCCAAAAATGGGGTTTGCCCCAATCGGGAAAGCGGTTGACGAGAAGTTTTTGTTACCAAATGTTTCATTCCAAGAAAATGGTGTCGAACCTACCGACATACTATCCAAAGGTGGTGCTTGACTACCCGCTCCAAATAAACTATTGTGTGTAGGTTGCCCAATAGATTGCTGATGCGAGCCACCGAGTGAAGGGGATGAAGGAGGGATATGACCTCCTATTTAAGGAAAAGAATTAAAAGGGACAGGAGTGCCCCCCATTCGACCTTGTAGAGGAGCACTAGAGCTCCCTGCCCCCAGGCCCAAAGTCTGTAAAGTGGAGTAGGAAAGTCTAGGACTTGTACCCGAACTAGGCATCCCATATGAGAATGGAGGGTCTGTCACACTTGGTGTGAAAGGGGTTGTGGCCATCGCCAAAGATGGGTTCGGACCACTGTGGGAAGTAGTTGCAGTCGAGACCATGGTGGCTCAGACCAACGATGCTAGGTTAGGAGATGACAACTCTCCTGTGGTGACAACCATGGTGGGAATTGAAGAATTCCTAGAAGGAGTAAGAGCATTTGTGTCCATTGTTGTGTGTGACACTGTCCGGTGCTCGTGAAATTGAATTGGTACAATAAAAGGTGCCAAGAAATCAGTGGTTGGGGTTTCAACCTGGCTAAGAGTGGTTGCTTCGAGGTCCAAAATGGTCAATTCCTCCGGGGGTTGTTCGGGCACAAAGTTTTGTAACCCGATCGCTTCAAAAGACCCTTGTTGGTCTAGCTTCCGTCTTAAAGGTGGCGGGGGTGGGTCCAGTGTAACCGACGGTAGGCCAAGAAGCCTTCGTGACCAGTGGAGCTTGAGATCCTCCACTGTGTAAGAATATCCAAGACACTCTAAGGTAGTCTAAATTCTCAAAAGTAACACACACTAAGAAAAAAGTCCCTAGAAGATAATACAAGAAAACACTAAATTAATTTGAAGAACAGGTACAACAACCAACACTAGAGAAACTTACCGGTGCAAGTGCAACTCGAACACGAAAGTACCCTCCAAGTATACTCTGCAAAGCGTGGCCCAATGTATATCCTAGGTACCGTGGTATAGCCCTGCAGTCACCTGTGTATGTCCCTAACAAAGATTGGCAATTAGGTTTCCAGCACATGAATAGTCACCAAGATAGTACAGTCGAAAGTTGGGTATACCACAATGAGCAGGGTATCGAGCCCAAAACCTATCATGGGTATCAAGAGAAAATGGTCGGGAAGACAACTGAGGACCTCGAATGGATTTGAGACCCACAAAGCCTCGTGGCAAATGCAAAAGACGGAATCCCAAAACAAGCCCTCTATATGTGTTCTCCACTACGATTGGTCCGATTTTGGAGGGGTTATCTCTACTACCTTTCCGCACGTGACCTCGTGTTTATACCCTGTGTTAGAGGGGGGTCCTGGATAAATTCCATGAAATTGGACTTAGACACTCCCTATCTCAGACTCCAATGTTTGATTTTAAATGGCCTTGAAGAGTTTCCTCTCCAACCTAATCCAAGGCCCTAGTCCTGAACTAGTTTGTGAAGCCTACAAACATAAAAGTCTAGTAGATTTTAAATTTAGCGTTACTTTTATGTCTTTGTATTACGTCAAGGGGTATGAGGGTTAAACTAATGATGTGTAAAAGACGAAAGCAAAAAAATAAATGAAAAAGATGGAAACAAAACTTTTGCTGAATGCAAAATTTCAACAACTTTTCTAAAGAAAGATTTTTTAACTTTTCTAAGATTTTGGACAACAAACACAAAGGAATTTCACTCGACTATGAGCTACTTATAATCTAAGTGAACTGCAAAAACTTATGAAATAAAAGACTTTTCCCTAGCTAATGATGCAGAAACACACTCTTCAACCAAAGAAGAAAATGAAAAGAGATTTTTTTTTATTTAAATGCTAGTAAAGCAAGAAAGGGAAAATACCAACAAGCAAAAGAACAAGAAAAACAATTCTGGCCTAAATCGTAGATCACAAAGAATCAGATTTAAAAAACACACAATAGCAATTGTAAAAACAATGACTCTCACAGTTGTCTAAAAACCGTAAAGTTTTTATTTTTCTAACAACGTTTTAAATGAAGAAAAGCAAGCTAAGGGTAAAATTAATCCTAAGCTACTGACTGTTCAAACAGAGATTCAAACACCTGAGAGGAATAATTCTTATCAAGGGAAAGGATGACTGTCTTACCCTTAACAAAAATTATCCTATACAAGCACACGACTGTTACTCAAACAACATGCGTGCGAACACGCGCTGAACAGAGACAGAGGGTGTGTACATGTAGGTTGATCTTGTACAGGCTGCGTGTATATCTAAACTCTAAGCAAAAATGAAAACAGACAGACCAAACCAGGAAGAGACCACTGATATTGATAACTAGGATCCCTTGAAGGCTTGGATACTCTTTCTAACAGAAAAAAAATAATGCAAGGAAAAAATAATAAGGCAAAAACAATCTGAGATAGGACTGTTAGCAAACAAGACTCAGACAGAATTCCAGAAAACCCCTTGAGAATGTGTGATTTTGACAGGGAAGAGGAGGACTACCTCTGAGGTTCTCTGAACTCCTACATGCTACTGCTACCTCTATAGCTAGCGTTCACATGCAGGCTATCAGATGATAGGGCACGGGTACATGCATGCAGGCCTTGTGCAGGCTGCGTGTACCTCTATGGGTCCCAAAAAACATAGTCAAGCAAAATTCAGGGAAAGATGGTATGGAAAACCAGACTCCCTGCTAGCTTAGACTTTACAGAAATGAAAAGAAAAGATAGGCAAGAAAAACTAATCTTTAAACTACCCAAAAACTAAATAAAATTCCAGGAACCCTAAAGAGTGATCCCCAGTATGGTTGCCAATTCTGTTGTTGGGAAAAACACCCTATGGAGTAGCAAATAGAGTTCAGACTTTGCATGCAGATATGACTGAATAGAAATTACTTTCTACCTTCATCCCTAGATTTAAATCCCCTTTTCTTAGTAAATGCATGGAAATATCAACCTTCCTCGTTACTGGCATTTGATGTTGATCCTTCGTTGTGCTTGATTACTTGTTCGCAATACTCCTTCCAAAGCTGACTTGCATTCAAGACAAGCAACAACTATGCATGCATACTACTGATATACTAATGGGTTAGAAATACAAACATAAACTAATCAAACCATAAAAAGTTCATGAATTGGGACGGGAAAAACATTCTCTTTATTACTTTGAATGAGTCAACTTACAAAAGTTGAGACCAGCCACCGCTCCTTGAACCTGATCCTGGGATCCTCTTCTTCTGTCCTCCAACTTCTTTGCTTTGAATCTCCTTTGGCATAAGGAAAGGCTAAAGGGTTGGGACAATGGGAATACATAAATGGGCAGAGTTTCTTTGCTATATTTT
>JZKD02S1642911.1:1189358-1223125 GCA_000966675.3 Picea glauca
CATCAAACAAAGGCAATCCATGTTTTGTAAATTCTGACTTCTTATCCATTATGAATGATCAAAAACTTCCAGTGGTTAAACTAATATCTTGAAGTAACCTGCTCTGATACCAATTCTTGTACAGGATAAGTCAATTGAGAGGGGTGGGTGAATCAGTTGTATAAAATTTCTTTCATTTTATAAGAAGATTACTTATTAATCAATAAATCATGCCTTTAACATTTAACTTGCAGTAATACATTTAACCAATAAATATACAATCACATAAATGAAACAATGACACAATGATTTTTCATGAGGAAACCCAAAAGGGAAAAACCTCTTCTTCTTATGAATGAAAGGCAAGCTCCAACTCCTCTTTACCTCTATTTCTTCAGCACCTACTGAATGGAAGCTACAACTCCCAGATGTACAAGCACCAACTTGTATGAGAGACTTTTATAGTGTCCCCTTGCTCCTCCCTACCACCCTGGAATCCTTCTCTGTCACTAAGAACCTGCAAACCAACTCTTTATCTTCTCTAGAAAATAATTCATCATTCAAATCCTCTCTGTTTATATAATCATATCAAAATCCATTATTCTCCCCTTGATCTCTTTTATATCTTCATCATTTCTTCTCACTATCCCTGTATGATTTTATTTCGGTTTTATATTCATTTACAGAAATGAATTTTACCTTAGAGCTACGGCTATACCATTAATTCCATATGCACCAATGCCACACAATCACTGTATGTTTATTTTTATCATCTACAACCCCTTCGGTTACCCCTCAAATCCCTAGAACAACACTTCAGCATATGAAATGCCAACCATCCAAGAACCATGATTCGGTTCTACTAACTGAATCATAATTGAACAATTAATCATGAAGAGCAACAGTAGCCCTCTGATCAGATTTCCAGGTATCCAACACCGTTGTATTACAAGCACAGGGTCTCGCGTTGATTTCGCCATTTCGTATTTCGGCATTTCGACATTTGGCATTCCTATGGTGAGGAGTCTCGACACTCCAAGTCACAATCCTCGAAATGGAACCAGATCAACGGTCCACAAAACTTCATAATATGATCCCTTCTTTTCTTAATCGAACGACTGATGGTATTTCGACGTTTTTCCCTTCGAGTCATCGTGACTCCAACATTATAAAATTCATGATCACAAAATCTCTGAAGTGATTGGACGATTCACATAACCCACTGAGATGGACATTTGACAAGATTTAAGAGTTTTTCCTTTCGGGTTTTCGAGACTCACAATAGTCCCTTTCGGTATTTCAGAGTTTGAGACTTCGTGATGGTGGAGTTTCTACTTGCTATCTAAAACCCCAAAATAGAAAGTTCTGATGTGACGTAAACCTGTTGACGTCACACGTGGATTGACATGTGCTGAATAGATGCCACATGTCACTCTGATTCATCACTTACATGTGCCTGAAATGTTGAATCATCTTGACACTTGTCATTTCCTGATTGTGCCATGTGTCCTTAGCTTGCGTGGTTTGCTGACGTGGTTTGTTGATGTGTCTGTTTTGGGATTTCAAGGTTCGCTACTTCAAAGGTTAAAGTCTCTTGATCTCTGATTTCCTGATCTTCAAAACTCCGAAATGGAGTCTTTGACATGCTCAGATCTTTTGCATTTCACGATTTCATCATTCTTGTCGTGAGTGTCCTTGACACCTCCAACTCTCGGTATCCAAAACTCCGAAATGAATATTAAGTCGTGGTTTCACATTTCATGATTTTCTGCCATGAGTTACTTCCTTGATTCCTTGAGTTTATGCTTCTGATCTTGCCATGTGATCATGGTTGCGTTGTTGGTCTTGCCACTTTCTCTTGTTCGTCATCGTCGGGCTAAGATTTCTATCAATGACAAACAAATACTCTGCTTTCTGTCTGCCCATAATAAACATGCCAGTAGTTTCGCATTTTAGTATGTCGAGAGACATGTTGATCTCCAAATTAGGAACCATCGTGCCTGTGAAAATTGATCCACGGTGCCTGTGCAAACTGACCAACAAAATCCCCCTTTGGTATTTTAAAGTTTGACATTAATGACAAAACCAAGCCCTGTGCAAACTACCCTACTGTGTAAACTTCCCTATGCAAACTGTGCAAACTGCCCTGTGCAAACTGCAAGCCCTACCAATAGAATATGACAAAAATATTTTTTCTAATCAAGGTTCTCCCAGAACTTCTCTAGTGCAACCATCAATATCTTGTTGTCTAGTTTCATCTACAGATCCTCGAGAGATTGTTATGGGTGATAGACAGGGTGTTACCCATACCATAGCCTTTGATATGCATAAGTTAGAAGATCAAGTTTGCGAGTTGAATGAAATAAGTAATAGGCATCAGTAAACATCACTACCTCATATTGTGGAGACTCATATATCCTTTGATAATAAGGAAGGAGATGTGGCAAATGTATCATTAGTATCTGAGGTGGTTAATTCAGAAAAAAAATGCTAGGGATATAGAGTATCTATTCTTCATCCTTTAGATCGTCATGTTAAATTATTTCTACAATGAACGACCTTAAAGAAAATGGGATAAGTATGTATTGCCATTTTAGCCCTAGAAGCCACCACTTAACCAATGAAATGAATGGGGACTAATGTTTGCAAAAGTCTCATGCAAGCTGCATGTCTTCCCATTCTGGATATTCTACAATAACCAATTTGGAAAGATTCTCAAAATTACTAAGTACCATAAAGAAACTAACAAATTAACAAATTATCATGGAGAATTTGGAGTTTGTACACCATGTATTTTTTTTTTTGGGTATACTTTAGAGTGTTCTAGGATCATTTCTCCCCGACGGTATCCAAGATGTTGTTAGTGGGAATATTTAAGCACCCAATTTTCCAATGATTCTTATCTCACTAACTTCACTTGGAAATCTATCCTCATCGGGTGCAATAAAGGAAACTTCCTTTCAAAAATAATCTAATCAGGTCACAACAAAATTCCCAAGATTGGGTGTTCTCGACTGATTTGTAAGTCCTGTAGATCTTCTAGAAAAAACCAGTCGCTTGTCTGCTCAAACCCAACCTTTTTCTTTGTCTTTGGTTGAAATGAAGAACAAGGTGAATCTAAACAATATTTTAACTCATATTACCAATGCAAGAGAAATTGAAATGGGTGAGAAAATAATTTTGCACTTAGCTTTCAAGGAGACATACCCTCTCAAAACGTCAGTTCCAAGAAAATATGATAATCAACAACCATTATTCAGTGGTTCAGGTAATACATTGATGAAGCAACTATAGTTTCAAGGGAACATGAAATCGGTTTTTCAAGAAAAATGCATCTTCAACCCTTTACTTGGAAGTGATGAAATTGCTAATGTTGAAATTTATGCCAAAATAGTTTCATGATATCTAGTTTCATATACATATCCTCAAGAGAATGTTATGGGTGTCAAATAGGGTGTTACCCATACCATAGCCTCAGATATGCATAAGTTAGAAGATCAAGTTTTCAAGTTGGATGACATAAGTACCAGGCATCAATAAAAATCACTACCTAATATGGTGGAGATGCATATCTCCTTTGCTAATAAGGCAGGAGATGTGGAAAATGTATCATCAATATCCGAGGTGGTTAATTCAGAAAACAAAAAGCCAGAGATATAGAGTATCCATTCTTCATATTTAGATCCTCATGTTAAATTATTTCTACAGTGAATGACTTTAAATAAAATGGGCTAAGTATGTATTGCCAATTTAGCCCTAGAAGCCACCACTTAACCAATGAAATGAATGGGGACCAATGTTTTCAAAAGTCTCAAGAAATATCCATGTCTTCCCATTATGGAGATTCTGCAATAATCAATTTGGGAAGCTTCTCAAAACTACTAAGTATCATAAAGAAATTAACAAATCAAAAAATTATCATGGAGAATTTGGATTTTGTATAGCATGTAAAAAAAATTCTTTGGTACACTTCAGAGTGTTCTTGGATCATTTATCCCTCATGGTATCCAATATGTTGTGAGTGGGAAGATTCAAGTGCCCATTTTTCCAATGATACCTATCTCACTAACTTCACTTGGAAATCTAGCCTCATCGGGTGTAATAAAGGAAACTTCCTTTCAAAAAAAATGTAATAAGGTCACAACAAAATTCCCAACTTGCATGTTCTAGAATAACTTGTAAGTCCTATAGATATTCTAGAAAATAAAAATAGCTTGTCTTCTCAAACCCAACCTTTTCCTTTTCCTTCAGTTGAAATGAAGAACATGGTGAATATAAACAACATTTTAACTCATATTACCAATGCAAGAGAAACTGAAATGGATGAGAAAATAATTTTGCACTTAGATTTCAAGGAGACACGTCCTTTCAAAACATCAGATGTAAGAAAACATGATAATCAACAATCATTATTCAGTGGTTCATGTAAGACATTGATGAAGCAACTGCAACCATGTCTTTCCTTTACATGACTTGCCTTGACTTGAAATGCCATTTCCTCACCTTGACATTCCATGCCTTACCTTGACATGCCATGCCTTACCTTGACATGTTTTTACTTGTGACCATGGTGCCCACAGTCACCCGACACATGGGTTGTGAAAGTCGACCCCCTGTGTCGGATTTGCATTGTCCCTCACTGAGAAAAACCCTAGTTTCGGAGATCCTCTAAAAAAAACTTTTACGGGTGACAAAATTATAGGAGATAGGTCCCCCTAGCTGGAATCCCATGCTAGGAGTCCAACAAAACTGATGATTCATTGATCTAAGGCATGGTTTGCATGTTATGGCTCATTGCAATTCTCCTCCTGAAGCCATTCAGTACAATGAAAATTTGTTTTGCGGGTACAATATCACAATCCGGTGACATAATTGAGTTTTGTAAGATCCAAAAGGTACATATGGCCAATTCCCTTAGGACCATAATGCCCAAAATCGCCCGAAATAGGAGTCTTGAAAGTTTACCCTTGTGTCAAATTTTCATTGTGCCACACTAAGAAAAACTCTAGTTCCACAGATCCTCTAAGAAACACTTTTTCGGGCGACAAAATCATAGGAGAGGGGTCCCCATAGCTGGAATATGGTGCTAGGTGTCCAAAGAAATTGACAATTCACCGATCTAAGGAACAATTTGCGTGTTATTTCGAGTTGCAACTTGCCTCTTCAAGCCATTCAGGGAGACAATGACAATTTTGTTTGGTGGCACAAAATCACAACTAAGCGACATAACTGAGTTCTGTAATCTCTGGAAGGTCCATATGGCCAACGCCCATGTGACCACAGTGCCCACAATCGTCCAACACATGGGTTGTGAAAGTCGACCCCCTGTGTCGGATTTGTTGGGTATGTGTTATATTATTTGCATGTGTGTGTGTGGGTGCATCAGATTCGACAACTGCATCTGACGATTCATCATAGTAGTGTTATTTGTGTCATGTGCACAACATTCAGGGAAGCACCTTGAAATTTTTTTTTGGGCGGTTTTTGCTATTTTTAGTGATTTACTAAATTAATCCTGGATTAAAGCATTAGGGTTTTGGTATCTACGGAATACCTAAAACCATTGTATATATTGTATGGTGAATGGTGAAATTCGATATAATGAATATAAGAATGGTTTTTCCAGTTGAGGGTTTCCGGTATAAATCTCTATGTACTATGTGAATGAGCCATTGATTAAATTCTATTTTTCTTAAGAATCTACATGCATTTATTTACTTCACAGGTTTAAAACTTACATGTGGTATTCGAGCTCATTTTTGGGTTTAGATGGACGCCTTTGTTGTTGAGGGTTTTTGATGCAAACGCTCCACCCAGGGCACGTCCGCTCCCTCAGGACCCTCTCTTCCTTTGGCCCGAAGTGCTGAAATGCTCTTCAAATCCCTTATAGGGAATTTCCAACACCCACAAGACTCTCCTTATGATCTCCCTTGTCTTATCAGGAAATCGGACCTCGCAAGATTACGAGTCCTGAAAACACAGGATCGGGTCTCACAAATCCCCGGATCCCAATGAATATTCACCCACGGTTTCCTTGCTCTTATCGGGAATTTCCCCATTGGAAAATTGCGGCTTGCACTGTTGTAATCCACTATCCTCATGGATCCCCGACTCCCGATGGCTTAGTCAACGCTGACCTTCTCCCACTTTATCGGGACTTTGGCTCT
This sequence comes from Picea glauca, assembly GCA_000966675.3. Classification (NCBI taxonomy): domain Eukaryota; kingdom Viridiplantae; phylum Streptophyta; class Pinopsida; order Pinales; family Pinaceae; genus Picea; species Picea glauca. The sequence continues at coordinate 1,195,505 of JZKD02S1642911.1, forward strand.
ATCGCGACTTCGCTACTCGTTTCTCCAACTCCCAAGTCTCGATGCACCGAGACGCCGATACCCTCCTGTCACGCTTTCGCAACCTCGCGTCCTCACTACTTGAAACTTCCAATATTTGGGCGTTCAAACTGCGAACCCTGAATTCACGAGATCTCAGATCTCCTCCACCTGTCTTCCACTCACTCTCGCGGTCCCACACGCTAACCGATGATTGTTGTGATATTGCTTCTCGCGACCTCGCAACTTTTGGTGCAATTCCTTGCTTCTCCAACTCATGAACCTATGATTTCACGATATGCCGATGCCACTTTTCGTTGGCTCCCTGTTAGGTTTGACCTTTTGATACCTGTCCTCCACTACATCCTTAACTCCATCGGGAAATGGCGTATCGAGATATCGCGATTCCCGTTTTCATGTGCACGAGACTTTCAATTCCCCGATCCCTGACTCCTCGGGATCTCCTGACACGTGTCCTTGTTGATGGGCAGCCCAAAGCTCCTGTTGGGATATCGTGGATCGCGATTCCAACCTGCACGAGTCCCTTGTCACCGGAAACCCCGATTCTCCAATTCTCGACTCTTTGGGATATCTTGCCACGTGTCCCTGCCAATGGATAGTTCTGAGCTCCCATCGGAATATCGTGGATCGCGATTCCCTGATGCAACGATTCTACACTCCTGAAATCCCCGATGGGTTAAATCTCATTGCCTCCCTAGAATGTTGACACGTGTCCTGCTGAGATCAACGGCTAGGATCCTTTCTCGGTATTTCGAGAATCACAAGGTCCCGATTCTCTACCTTAACGAAACCCCGATGACTCTGATATCCCGATGACTTCTCCGGGACTCTTCTTTTGCACACTAGGGCTTAACCCTGGCGCAACTTCTTGAGATCTAATGGCTGACGGGATTTCGTCAATCTTCTCTGTAAGATCCTGACCGTCGATTTCTTCCTCCTTGAATACTTTCTCGAAAATGGCTAAGTATCCCTTCTCAGAACTTACTCTCAAACGCCTACGCTTGCAACTCTTGTTTGAACATTCCACGACACAAACTTCTGTGATCTCCTTTAACAATATCATGAAGGTGCTATACCTCCTGAGATTTTCCACTCTGATTCTTTTAGAGGAACTTATGCGCACTCCTTGCGCTCAACATTCAACAACTTCACAAGTGCTGAATCCTTTCGACTCTGTGCACTCCTGCAGCAGCAATCTTAGATCTCCTTTGCTTAGATTTACAACTGAGACTTCTTCTTCAGCCTGCGCACTCTTTGCACGGCTTCAACAACCTACTTCCACTTCTGAGTGAATGAGAACAAAAGTTAAATGTAACAACTGGATAATTCTAAACATCATTTACTTTCATAAGCAATTTATTTCATAAACTGAGACAATAACTTCATAGCAAACTATTGATTTTCATAACAACAACTCCAGTAACTTAGATTTATCAATGAATAATGATATCATGATAGAATGAAATAAATACATAACTTAACAAAGTACCTGGTCCTAATGCTAATCGTTGTTGTCTTGCTGCCTTGCTGCCTTGCTGCTACCTTCCTGCTACCTGATACACAGTCCAACCCTGCCACAGACAAAGAATAATTGCCCAAAACTAATGTCCACCCTGCCACCTAGGAAAACTACCTAGCTCCAGGATATCTATGGATATCCTGGCCCCCGTGCCCAAAACCTCCAGCAACTCAGTGCCTCCCCTGATCAAAAGTATCACAACCAACAATCTCGTCCCTCAATCTGATCACATGTCACAGCCAAACTCTCTGCTCCCAGCAAATCTCCTTCTCCTCCCCGAATCCATCCTCATTCCAATGCCCCCCACGTAATCCTCCCTGCCTCCCTTATCCCTCCTTCGCCCACTCCTCCTTTATTTATTACCTTCCCTCGTTAATGTCCCTGAACCTCCATACTCCTTCCTTTAATGTTTTATCTTCTTGGGGTTACCAGCTTATCCCTTCCTGGTTACGTAACCATTTTATAATATTTATCATTGATCTCTTAGATTTATTTCTCAGGTCATTAAATGTAATCTGTAATTTAATTATTAATTATTTAATCATAATTATTTCCTTTAATTAATTACTCACTCACTTAATTAATATCATTAAATCATCTTTATTTAATTAATACCTTCTGAACACAATTAATTCCCTAATTGATTTTGTCTTTATAATTCTTTAACATTTATCCAACTAGGGTCATTACATTAAACTACTGAGCCTTCATCAACGCACTCCTTGCGGATGAATTCAACTGCACACCTTACAGGAATCTCCTGGCTCAGATAGAGAAACAATTGAACCTCACTCTCTCTCCCTTTCAGACTTCAGTCTGAAACATGAAATCACATGCACAGCATATACAAAGCAAATGCATAACAAGAAAGCAAACATTCATGAGTACAACATCAATACACAGAGAAAACAACACAAACCATGTTCTTGAATCAAAGATTCCTTCTATTAATTCAAATGCCTATACATGGGTGTTCTTCATACAATATTCTCTGCTTGCTATTCTCTCCTTGAATGATCTCGATAATGTTACAATGTACAATGAGGGTGTCTATATCCGTTTTCCCTCTTGGACTCTAAAACTATCAAATCTAGAATTAAATCCTACCTACCTGCATTAACTAGATTAAATGCCTCCTATCTACTAAGGACAAGAGCGTGTCGTTCAAGGTCCATTACAATACACAAATGTGCCTTCATAAATGGTTCATTAAAGACTTGCGCTACAATTCCAAAGCAATTCAAAAATTTGGGTTTGTTTATCCAGCTGATCTCCACTTGATGTGCTGGCTCGCTTGATGAGTTGGTGATGCTCCTGCATCATACTCCTCGGCTTGAAAACTTTCATGGGCTCATGTCCATGAGCTCCTGCACAGTCTATCCATGCTTTTGAATCTCTACTTTAGTCTCCCATCTAGCATCTTCCACTGGACGGTTCTTCCATTTGACCAGATACTCGAAGTATTGCTTCCGCCTGGTCTTTTTGCTCACTCTCTTGTCAAGTATACACTCCATATGTGGCTTCTCTGCAATCGGCATCTGCTTCTGCCACTGGACCTCTGGCTGTTCATCGCTTCCAACTCCTGCTTCCTTAGCCTTATATGGATATAAGTCTAAGACATTGAATGTCAAAGATATTCCGATCTCATCTGGCAACTCAATCTCATAAGCATTTTCTCCCAATTTCTTTAGGACTCTGCATGGTCCAATTTTCTTCATTTTCAGCTTGTTGTATGTTCCCCTTGGGAACCTTTCCTTCCTCAGATGTGACAGAACTAGATCACCAACCTCTAACTAAATTTGTCTCTGATGCTGATCCGCTTTGTGTTTATATTTCTGGTTTGATTCCAACAATCACTTCTTTACCCTGCTGTGAAGTTCTTTCATCGCCTCGGCGAACTCTTCAACGTTTGCGCTCTTAGTCATTATCTTCTCTAAGTCCCTCAGTTTAGATACTCCTCTTGGCTTCCTGTCGTATACAATCTCAAATGGACTTTTTCCTATGCTCCTGTTCACTAAGTCATTGTATGCAAACTCTGCCTGTGGCAACACATTGTCCCAACTGCTATGGTGCTCTGTCACCAAGCTTCTTAACAAATCTCCCATACTTCTATTTACCACCTCTGTTTTCCCATCCGTCTGTGGATTATAGGTAGAACTAAACATCAATATAGTCCCCATCTTCTTCCACAGTGTCCTCCAGAAATGTCCAATGAATTTCGTATCCCTGTTCGATACTATACTTCTGGGTAACCCGTGGAGTCTAACGACCTCCTTGAAAAACAAATTTGCGATATGAGTCGCATCGCTGGTCTTATGGCATGGGATAAAATGTGCCATTTTGGAAAACCTGTCAACCACCACAAAGATCGAATCATTTCCTCTTTGCGTCCTAGGCAATCCCAATATGAAATCCATGCTGATTTCATCCCACGGCCTCTCGAGTATGGGTAATGATTGATAGAATCCTGCATTCTGCTTCCTGCCCTTTGAATGCCGACAAATTATGCACCTGTCAACAAAATTATTGACTTCCGACCACATCCCTAGCCAAAAGTATGCTTCTCTTAGCTTTGCAAATGTCTTGTCGTGGCCAAAATGTCCTGCCAATCCACCATTGTGCTTCTCTTTTAGCAGATTCTCCCTCATGGAGAAATTTTGAATGCACAGTTGATTGCCTCTGAACAACAATCCCTCCTAGATCATATAATCTATCCAAGGGCTTCTGTCTCTGAGAACTGGATTCTTAGCTGCCTCATATGCCTCTGCAAAATCTGCATCACCTGCATACATGTACCTAAGATTTTCAAAACCCAATGTTTTGACTTGGAACTCCTGCAACAACAAACACTTCCTGCTCAAAGCATCAACCACTTTGTTAGCAGTACCTGAAATGTGCTTAATTACAAATATAAAATTCTGCATATACTCTACCCATTTAGCATGTTTCTGATTCAACTTCTCCTGTTGAGTCACAAATTGTAATGCATGATTATCACTATACAAAACAAATTCTTTCGGGATCAAATAATGCCTCCACTTCTTCAGCACCTGTATGATAGCATAAAATTCTTTTTCATACATGGAGTACTTTACTTTTGCCTCATCCAGCTTCTCGCTGAAATATGCAATTGGTCTATCCTCTTGGCTCAAGACCGCTCCTATGGAAAAGCCACTTGCATCACATTTTACTTGGAACACTTTCGTAAAATCCGACAACACCAAAACCGGTTTTTCTGTGATCTTTCGCTTCAACAAATTGAATCTCTTCTCTGCCTCTTCAGTCCAATGAAAATATTTATGTCTTTTCTTGATAGTATCCATCATTGCTGCGCTAATTCCACTGAAATTCCTGATGAATTTTTGGTAGAAACTAGCCAGTCCATGAAAACTTCTCACCTCGAAAATATTTCTCGGTGATGGCCAATTTTTAATTACCTCCACTTTACTTGGATCGACAAACCCCAAGTAAATGAGTTATGTCTTCATAAATGAAGATTTCCTCATGTTGATCAATAGCTTCTCCTGCTGTAGCTTCTTCATTACTGCAGCTAAATGCTTCAGATGTTCTTCTTTCGTTTTGCTGAAAATTAATATGTCATCCAGATAAACAATGACAAACTTACCAATGAATTCCTTCAACACTTCATTCATTAACCTCATGAAGGTACTCGGTGCATTCGTCAAGCCAAATGGCATGACTAGCCACTCATACAATCCTTCGTTGGTTTTGAAGGTTGTCTTCCATTCATCGCCTTCTCTCATGCGAATCTGATGGTATTCGCTTTTCAAATCAACCTTTGAAAAAAATTTGGCTCCACTTAAACAGTCCATCAAGTCATCCATCCATGGCAATGGAAACCTGTACCTAATGGTTATCTTGTTAATGGATCTGGAATCGGTGCACGTTCTCCAACCTCCATCTTTCTTTGGAATCAATACCATTGGAACAACACACAGACTTAAACTTTCCCTGATCAGTCCTTTATCTAACAGTTCCTGCACCTGCCTTTTGACTTCTTCATTTTCCTGCGGCATCAACCTGTACGCAGCTTTGTTTGGCAAACTGGCTCCTGGTATGAGGTCTATATGATGACTCACACTCCTCATTGGCGGCAACGAATGAGGTAATTCATCTACCACAATGTCAGTGAACTCTTCTAGAAATTCTTGAATTTCTTCCGGTAAGTCATCCACTCTTGTGCTGGTCAAAACGATTTTTGGTTTCCTGACCACAAAGAATTGTGGAACTTCCTTCTTCTTTACTTCCGCCAGAAGCTCTTTCCCACTCATGAGAAGTACAGTATTTCTCGTTTCTGGTTTTACTTCTTTATCTTTAATTGGAAGTAGCATATGTGTTCTTCCATTCTTCTCCAAAGTATACATATTCATCTTCCCATCATGAATTACGTTCCTGTCATATTGCCATGGTCTGCCTAGCAATAAATGACATACATCCATAGGAATAACATCACATAGTATTTTATTATTATATCCTCCTATCTTGATGTCAACTAAGCACTGTTTAGTGACACTTACCTGATGTCCCTTCTGTAGCCATGAAACTTTATATGGACTCGGGTGATCAGTTGTCTCCAACTCTAGTTTCTCCACCATCTCAGTTGAAACGTGATTGTCTGTGCTTCCACTGTCCACAATAACCTTACACTTTCTGTCTTTGGTCTTGCATGAAGTTTTGAAAAGTATGTTTCTTTGAGCTGTGTCCTCTACCTCCTTCTCGGGTGTTAAGAGAACCTTACGCATCATCAGCAACCTTCCATCTTCTACATCTTCTGCCTCAGCATCTCGCCTCTGGGCCTCGGCGATGTGAGCTTCTCCTCCATCCTTCTTCCTATCTGGATAGTCAATTGCCTTGTGTCCATTCTTTCCACATGTGAAGCATGTGATGAATCCACCTCTGCCTCTTCCTCTACCTCTGGTACGAGGAAATGTGTTATTATCAGCATATCCTCCACCCTGTTCTGTCTGCTACCTTCGTTGTTCAACGTGCTGGCCTCGCTGCGAACTTCCACCTCTTTTTGTTCTAGTCTAAGGATTTTTCTAGTGGTCCTTGGATTTCTGGAACCTATCTTGGGCAACTGACTTACCTTTTGGTTGGCTCCTACCTCGGCCTCACTGTGTTGGCTTACGACTCAGCTTCTCTTCAGCTTTCAACACCATCTGATACACATCCTCCACCGTTCTGATGGTTTTCATACTCATCTCATCCTGGATATCGTATCTCAAGCCATTCATATACCTGACAACTTTTTCATCATCGCTCTCCCGATGATCTGCTCTGATATTTAGCTTGTAGAATTCCTCAGTATACTCCTTCACTGTCATCAGCTTATGTCTCAGGTTTTGCATTCTCCTAAACAGTGTGATTTGATAATCCCTTGGGATGAACTTTGCCTTCATCTTCACAATCATTCGATCCCAGCTTTTGATCTTTTGCTTGCCTTTGGAATGTCTATCTGCTTGAAGCTCATCCCACCATAGGGCTACGTGTCCGTTCAATTTTGTGATAGCATGCCTAACCTTCTTATCCTCTTTGATATCCTCATAATCTAAGCAGGTATCAAGAGCTCTAATCCAATCTAGAAGCTCTTCTGCATCCAGATTTTCTTCATAAGATGGAATGTACATCTTTGTTTTTGAACTCATCCGGGTGATAGCTTTAATTAATCACTCATCGGCTACATCTTTGGCTGCAACTTCTCCTTGTTGTTCAACTTCAACTTCACCTTCAGAGTCACTCAGATCTCTAGCACTGGCTGTGCATCTCTGCGCTTCTTCCATATCTTCTAATCTCGCTCGGAGATCATGTATCTGCCTCTCCATTTCTGGATTCTGTGCTTGTATCCCTCTTCCTCTCTAGTTCCCCCTATCCTCTGGATCGGGTGATTGTCTTTCTCTCCTCAGCGGCATGGTGAAATTTTCTCTTCTTCTCTGCTACAGAAAGTAAAGAGATTTTCTCTCTCTGATACCACTTGATGCAAACGCACCACCCAGGGCACGTCCGCTCCCTCAGGACCCTCTCTTCCTTCGGCCCGAAGAGCTGAAACGCTCTTCAAATCCATTATAGGGACTTTACAACACCCACAAGACTCTCCTTATAATCTCCCTTGTCTTATTGGGAAATTGGACCTCGCAAGATTGCGAGTCCTGAAAACATAGGATTGGGTCTCAAAAATCCCCGGATCTCGATGAGTATTCACCCACAGTTTCCTTGCTCTTATCGAGAATTTCCCTGTTGAGAAATCACGGCTTGCGCTATCGTAATCCACTATCCTCACGGATCCCCGACTCCCGATGGATCAGTCAATGTTGACCTTCTCCCACTTTATCAGGACTTTGGCTCTATCGTGACTTCGCTACTCGTGACTCTCAACGCTCATTTCTCCAACTCCCGAGTCCCGATGCACCGAGACGCTGATACCCTTTTGTCGTGCTTTCGCAATCTCGCGTCCTCGCTACTTGAAACTTCCAATATTTGGGCGTTCACCCTGCGAACCCTGAATTCGTGAGATCTCAGATCTCTGCCACCTGTCTTCCACTCCCTTTCGCGGTCCCACACACTAACCGATGGTTGTCGTGATATCGCATCTCGCGACCTCCCAACTTTTGGTGAAATTCCTTGCTGCTCCAACTCACGAACCTCCGAGTTCACAATATGCATATGCCACTTGTCATTGGCTCCCTGTGAGGGTTGACCTTCTGACACCTATCCTCCACTACGTCCTTAACTCCGTCGAGAAATCGCATATCGGGATATCATGATTCTTGTTGTCATGTGCACGGGACCTTCAATTCCCCGATCCCTGACTCCTCGGGATCTCCTGACACGTGTCCCTGCTGATGGATGGCCCAAAGCTCCTGTCGGGATATCGTGGATCGCGATTCCAACCTGCACGATTCCCTTGTCACCGGAAATCCTGATTCTCTGATTCCTGACTCTTCGGGATCTCTTGCCACGTGTCCCTGCCAATGGACGGTTCTGAACTCCCGTCGGAATATCGTGGATCACGATTCTCTGATGCAACGATTATACACTCCTGAAATCCCCGATGGGTTAAATTCCGATGCCTCCCCAGAATTTTGATGCATGTCCTGCCGAGATCAATGGCTAGGATCCTTTCTCAGGATTTCGAGAATCACAAGGTCCCGATTCTTTGCCTTAACAAAACCCCGATGACTCTAATATCCCGATGACTTCTCCGGGACTCTTCTTCTACACACTAGGGCTTAACCCCGGTGCAACTTCTCGAGATCTAACGACCGACAGGATTTCGTCAATCTTCTCTGTAAGATCCTAGCAATCGATTTCTTTCTCCATTCTCGAAAATGGCTAAGTATCCCTTCTCAAAACTTACTCTCAAACACCTACGCTTGCAACTCTTGTTCGAACATTCCACGACACAAACTCATGTGCTCTCCTTTAACAATATCACGAAGGTGCTATACCTCCTAAGCTTTTCCACTCTAATTCTTTCAGAGGAACTTACGCGCACTCCTTGCGCTCAACGTTCAACAACTTCCCAAGTGATGAATCCTTCCGACTCTGCGCACTCCTGCAACAGCAGTCTTAGATATCCTTTGCTTAGATTTACAACTGAGACTTTTTCTTCATCCTGCGCACTCCTTGCATGGCTTCAACAAACTACTTCCACTTTTGGGTGAATGAGAACAAAAGTTAAACTACTGAGCCTTCATCAACGCACTCCTTGTGGATGACTTCAACTGCACACCTTGCAGGAATCTCCTGGCTTAGATAGAGAAACAATTGAACCTCACTCTCTCTCCCTTTCAGACTTCAGTTTGAAACATGAAATCACATGCACAACATATACAAAGCAAATGCATAACAAGAAAGCAAACATTCATGAGCACAACATCAATACACAGAGAAAACAACACAAACCATGTGCTTGAATCAAAGCTTCCTTCTATTAATTCAAATGCCTGTACATGGGTGTTCTTCATACAATATTCTCTGCTTGCTCTTCTCTCCCTGAATGCTCTCAATAATGTTACAATGTACAATGAGGGTTTCTATATCCGTTTTCCCTCTTGAACTCTAAAACTATCAAATCTAGAATTAAATCCTACCTACCTGCATTAACTAGATTAAATGCCTCCTATCTACTAAGTATGAGAGCATGTCGTTCAAGGTCCTTTACAATACACAAATGCACCTTCATAAATGGTTCATTAAAGACTTGCGCTACAATCCCAAAGCACTTCAAAAATTTGGGTTTGTTTATCCAGTTGATCTCCGCTTGATGTGATGGCTCGCTTGATGAGTTGGCGATGCTCCTGCATCAGTTTGGCTCGGTCTTGATAGATCAAGTTTATCTTGGGTCTGTGATAAACCTGGGTTTAGTGGGAGATTTTGCAGTGGTGATTTGAGTGCAGAAAGAGGAATGGTGAGTTATTCTAGAATCGAGATAGAGAAGTTCAATGGTTAAAACTTTGAGCTATGAAAGATGAAGATGGAGGACCTTCTTGTATACAAAGAACAATGGATCTTTGTGGATCATGGTACACAACCTACTGTCACACAGACGATTGGTACACAGCCTACTAGTGCACAAACTACTAGTACACCACCTGCTGGTATGTCGAAGGAAGATTGGGAGAAGTTGGACATACGAGCAAGGAGTACTATTCGACTCTACCTGGAAGATTTGGTTTTATTGAATTTCTCAGGAGAATCTACAGCCAAGGAACTATGGGATAAGTTGGGGAATTTGTATCAATCAAAGGCCTTGGTAAACAAGTTGTTTCTTTGAAATACGTTGTATCATATTAGGATGGAAGATGGATATTCTATGACATAACATATAAATTCCTTTAATACTCTGGTAAGTCAAATTGGCTTTGTTAATATTATTATTGAAGAGGAAGATAAGTGTATTACTTTGTTATGTTCTTTTCTAGACTCTTTGGATAATTTTATTGTAGCAATAGGTAGTACCACTCAATCTACATTGAAGTATGAGGATGTAGTTGCATCCTTGTTATCTTAAGAGATGAGGCGAAAAAGCATGGATAATCATAACACAGATGCTTTATTTGTAAGAGGGCATACCCAAGACAGGAACCCTGGTAAGCCTTTAGGGTGGAGATCTAAATCTACAGGTAGATATAAGTCTCTAGGAAAATCTTTGAGGAAATGTTGGAAGTGTGGTAAAACAGGGCATTATAATAAAGATTGCAAGTCTAAGAAGGTTGAAAAACCAAAGGGATCTAATAGTACCTCTTCCACAGAGGCAACAACCTCCACTAAAGATGGAGGTGATGTTTAGATGGCATCTACAAGTACACATGCAGACCGTGATGTATGGTTGATCAAATCAGGTGCATCATACCATATGACTCCTCACAGAGAGTGGTTTTCTGAATATGAAAAATATGATGGTGGTGATGTATTCCTAGGAGATGAATCGACAACAAAAATCTTGGGACATGGAAGAGTTAAGTTGTTGATAAAATGTGGAAGGATTAGAACTCTCCCTGGGGTTCTACACATTCGAAAACTACCTAGGATCTTAATATTTGTAAGAAAGATGGAAGATGCAGGAGTGAATACTGTATTTGGAAAGGGCACTTGCAAGATGGTACGAGGAGCAATGGTGTTGATGAGGGGAGTTTGGTGTGGAAATCTATACAAGTTGTTGGGAAGCACTTATACTAATGGGTTTAATAGTTTTGTTGTCCCTAAGTATATAAATGAAGGAGACAAGACCAATACTGTCCCAGAAAAGAAGACCATGCTGTGGCATCAAAGACTGGGGCATATTGGAGAAAAGGGCCTGCGAACACTACACGGTAAAGGTATGGTTGAAGGTATGTCTAAATGCACTCTGGATTTTGATTTCTGTGAACATTTCATATATGGTAAACAAAATCGAGTAATATTCTCATCTGGTGCTACAAGAGCAAAGGGGATCTTAGAGTTGATACACAATGATGTGTTTGGACATGTTCCTGTTCCATCCCTAGGTAAATTTGTGTATTATGTTTCATTCATAGATGATTTTTCAAGGAACACATGGATTTATTTTCTTAGAAAGAAATATAAGGTATTTGATAAATTTAAAGAGTTTAAGGCACTGGTAGAAAATCAGACAGAGAAGAAAATAAAGGTATTCAGAACATATAATGGTGGAGAATTCTACGGAAATGAATTCAAAGAATTTTGTAAGAAGTGTGGTATAGAAAGGCAGAAGAATACTCCATGCACTCCTCAGTAGAATGGAGTTGCATAAAGGATGAATAGGACACTGATGGAAAAAACAAGGAGCATGCTCAACGGTGCTGGGTTAGGACAAGAATTTTGGGTAGAGGTAGTGGGTACAACATGTTACCTGGTCAATCGATCACCGTCATCAATGTTGGATGATAAAAATCCACATGAGGTATGGTCTGGAAAGAAACTCTCTCTTAAACATCTTAGAGTGTTTGGTTGTGATTCTTATGTACATGTTCTAAAGGAAAATAGAAGTAAGCTAGATAAAAAGGCTGAAAAGTGTATCTTTATTAGTTATAAAGATGGCATGAAAGGTTATAAGCTTTGGAACCCATAAACGAAGAAAATTGTTTACAGTCAAGATGTTGTTTTCATATAGGTAAAAGATGTGTCCAAATAGGAATTCCTACCAACGCAAGACAAACCTGAGAAAGTAGAGTTTGAGTGGGATGATGCAAAATCTGAATCATCTGAAGAAGAGGAAGCAGAAGGAAAAGAAGAAGAACCTCATACCCCAGTATTGAGGATATCGGTGAGAGATAGAAGGCAACTAGAAAGGTATAGTCCACCTGATTTTCGTTCCAATTTTTCTTTATCTATTACTGATGATGATCCCAAAACTATTAGGGAAGCAGCAAATTCAAAGGATAGTAAACTATGGAAGAAGGCCATGGTTGAAGAAATGGATGCCTTGGATAAGAATGAGGCATGGGATATACTTGAGTTGCCAGCTAGAATAAAATCGGTTGGTAGCAAATGGTTATTCAAGAATAAGTTTAATGCACAAGGTAAAGCACAGAAATACAAAGCTCAGTTAGTAGAAAAAGTTTATTCCTAGGTAGAGGGAATTGACTTTGGTGAGATTTTTTCTCATGTTGCTAAGTTAACTTCTATTAGATTTCTTTTATCTATTGCTGCTTCTTTTGATCTTGGAGTGGAATAGATGGATGTGAAGATAGCATTCCTACATGGGGATCTGGAAGAAGAAATCTACATGAAGCAACCAGAAGGCTTTGTAGTGAAGGGAAAGAAAGAGCTGGTCTGTAAGCTAAATAAGTCACTATATGGTCTAAAGCAATCACCTAGGATGTGGTACCAAAAGTTTGACACATACATTCTTGGATTCGGATTTGTAAGAAGTAGGGATGATCACTGTGTATATTCCAAGCAGGTTGGTAATCACTTCATTTATGTAGTGTTGTATGTTGATGACATGTTGTTGGTAGGAAATAACATGGATGTTATCAAGAAGGTGAAATCACAGCTATCCTCCAAATTTGACATGAAGGATCTTGGTGCTGCTAACTTCATTCTAGGAATGGAGATTAAAAGAGATCGTGCAAACAAGAAACTCTGGTTGAATCAAAGAAAATATGTTGAGACGATATTGCAGAGTTTTAATGTGCATGGAAGTAAACCGTTCAAGGTTCCTGTTCCTATAGGTGTAAAGTTATTTGCAGATCAGTGTCCCAAGACACAGGAAGAAGAAGAGGACATGTCCCATGTTCTGTATGCCAGTGTAGTTGGCAGTTTTATGTATGCAATGTTCTGTACTAGACCGAACATTGCACATGCAGTGGGAGTTTTGAGTAGGTATATGTCAAAAACACGGAAGGAGCATTGGACAACAGTAAAGAGGGTCTTTAGGTATTTGCATGGCACTACCAATTATGGATTGTGCTACCAAGGAAGACCAGGATTGGACAAAGTGGTGGACATACATGGCTTTGTTGATGAAAACTGGGTTGGAGATATGGATATCAGAAGATCTACAAGCTGGTATGTGTTTAAACTATTTGGGGGAGGAATCAGTTGGATGAGCAAAAGACAAGCTGTAGTGGCACTCTCAACTACAGAAGATGAATACATGGAAACCACTCATGCAAGCAAGGAAGCAGTATGGTTACAGAGATTGTGTTCAAGTATTGGGTTGGTACAACAAGCAATGAGATTAGATTGTGACAGTCAGAGTGCAATATTCCTGGCAAAGAACCCAACTTATCATTCAAAGACAAAGCATATTGATGTTCAATATAACTTTGTGAGAGACATGGTTGAGGAAAAGAAAGTGTTACTGGAAAAGGTTGACACTTTGAAGAATGTTGCAGATTCATTGACAAAGTCTGTGAGAAAAAAAAAGTTCTCCTGGTGTAGAGTAAAAATGGGCATTTCTTCCCTGGATTTTTGACTATATATAATCTTGTGGACCCTTAGATGTAAAGAAAACAACAAGTGAGAGAATGTTGGGTATGTGTTATATTCTTTGCATGTGTGTGTGTGGGTGCATCAGATTCGACAACTGTGTCTGACGATCCCTCGTAGTAGTGTTATTTGTGTCATGTGCGTCGAGCGCTTTCCTAGGGGGGTCCCAGGGGGGGGAAGGTGTTCCCCCCCTGGTTACGCGTTGTGTTCAGGGAAGCGTCCCAAAATTTATTTTTGGGGCATTTTTTGCTATTTTTAGCGGATTTTTGTATTTTTAGCGCTTTACTAAATTAATCCCAGATTAAGGGATTAGGGTTTTGGTATCTACGGAATGCCAAAAAACATTGTATATATTGTATGGTGAATGGTGAAATTTGATATAATGAATATAAGAATGGTTTTCCTGGTTGAGGGTTTCTGGTGTACATCTTTGTGTACTATGTGAATGAGCCATTGATTAAATTCTATTTTGCTTAAGAATCTACATATAATGCTTTACTTCACAGGTTTAAAAGTTACCGGGAAAACCTTTCTTATATTCATTATATCAAATTTCACCATTCACCATACAATATATACAATGTTTTTAGGTATTCCATAGATACCAAAAGCCTAATCCCTTAATCCGAGATTAATTTAGTAAACTGCTAAAAATAACAGGATTTGCATTATGCCTCACTGAGCAAAACCCTAGTTACAAAGATCTTCTAAAAAAAAAATTTACAAGCTATGAAATAATAGGAGAGGGGTCCCCCTAGCTAGAATCTCATGCCAGGAGTCCAATAGAGGTAACGGTTTGTCGATCCGAGGCATGGTTTGCATGTTATGGCGTGTTTCTGAAGCCATTCAGGGAGAAAATGACAATTTGGCCTGGGGGTACAAAATCACAATTGGGTGACGTAATTGAGTTTCATAAGCTCTAGAAGGTCCATATGGCCAACACCCATGGGACCATGATGCCCAAAATCCTCGACACAAGGGTCTTTAAAGTTGATCCCCTGTGTCGGATTTGCATTGTGCCTCATTGAGAAAAAATATAGTTCTGGAGATCCTCTAAGAACTTTCTTGGGTGATCAAATCATAGTAGAGGGGTACCCCTAGCTGGAATCCGGTGCTAGGATTCCAGTGAAACTGACGGTTCTTAGATCTAAGGCACGGTTTGAGATTTATGTCGAGTTGCAACTCGCCTCCTGAAGCCATTCAGGGAGACAATGACAATTTGGTCCAGTGGCACAAAATCACAACCAAGCAACGTAACTAAGTTCCATAAGCTCTAGAAGGTCCATATGGCCAACTCCCATGTGACCACGATGCCCAAGATCGACCGACATAGGGGTTGTGAAAGTTGACCCCCTATGTTGGATTTTCATTGTGCCTCACTGAGAAAAAACCTAGTTCAGTAGATCCTCTAACAAAAAAATTTACGGGCGAAGAAATCATAGGAGAAGGATCCCCCTAGCTAGAATCCCATTCTAGGAGTCCACCGAAACTAACGGTTCATCGATCTGAGGCATGGTTTGCGTGTTATGGCATGTTGCAATTTTCCTCTTGAAGCCATTTTTCACAATGACAATTTGGTTTGGGTGTACAAAATCACAATCGGGTGAACTAAATGAGTTGGATAAGTTTCATAAGGTCTGTATGTCCACATTCCATGGGACCATGATTCCCACAATCTCCCAACATAGGGGTATTGAATGTTAACCCCCTGTGTCGGATTTGCATTGTGCCTCACTGAGAAAAACCCTAGTTTAGGATATCCTCTAAGAAACACTTTTCCAAGTGATGGAATCATAGGAGAGGGGTCCCCCAAGATGGAATCCAATGCTAGGAGTCCAATGGAACTCATGGTTCATTGATATGAGGCACGATTTGCGTGTTATGTCGAGTTGCAACTAGCATCTTGAAGCCATTCATGGAGACAATGATAATTTGGTTTGGTGGCATAAAATCACAAACAAACGATTTAATTGAGTTCCGTAAGCTCCAAAAGGTATGTATGGCCAATTCCCATGTGACCATAGTTCCCACAATCACCTGACATAGGGGTTTTGAAAGTTGACCCCCTGTGTCAGATTTTCATTGTGCCTCACTAAGAAAAACCCTAGCTATGTAGATCCTCTAAAAAACACTTTTATGGTTGACGAAATCACAGGAGAGGGGTCCCCCTAGATGGAATCTAGTGCAAAGATTCCAACGAAACTGACGGTTTATCGATCTGAGGCATGGTTTGCATGTTATGTCATCTTGCAATTCACCTCCTCAAGCCATTCAGGGACACAATGACAATTTGGTTTGTGGGTAAAAAATCAAAATCGAGTGACTTAATTGAGTTCCATAAGCTCCAAAATGTCCATATGACCAACATCCATGGGACCACAATGCCCACAATCGCCTAACATAGGGGTCTTGAAAGTTGACCCCTTGTGCCAGATTTGCATTGTGCCTCACTGAGAAAAACTCTAGTTCCGGAGATCCTCTAAGAAACACTTTTTTGGGTGAAAAAATCACAGGAGAGGGCTCCTCCTACTTGGAATCTGGTGCCAGGATTCTAATGAAACCAACAGCTCTTCGATTTGAGGCATGGTTTTCCTGTTATTCTAAGTTGCAACTCGCCTCCTAAATCCATTCAGGGAGACAATGACAATTTGGTCCGGGGAACAAAAATAAAAACCGAGAAATGTAACTAAGTTTTATAAGATCAGGAAGGTTCATATGGCCAATGCCCAGATGACCACAGTGCCCACAATCACTTGAGACATGGGTTGTGAAATTCAAACCTCTTTGTCGGATTTGCATTGTGCCTCACTGAGCAAAACCCTAGTTCTAGATATCCTCTAACAAGCACTTTTACGGGTGACAGAATCATAGGAGAGGGGTCCCCCTAGTTGGAATCCAGTGCCAAGATTCCAATGGAACTAACAACTCATTGATCTGAGGCATGGTTTGTGTGTTATGGCATGTTGCAATTCGCCTCTTCAAGCCATTCAAATACACAATGACAATTTGATCTGCGAGTACAAAATCATAATCGAGCGACGTAATTGAGTTTTGTAAGCTCTGAAAGGTCCGTATGGCCAACACCCATGGGATCACGATGCCCAAAATATCTCAAAAAAGGATTTTTGAAATTTGACCCCTGTTTCGGATTTGCATTGTGCCTCACTGAGAAAAACTCTAGCTCCATAGATCCTTTAAGAAACACTCTTCCGAGCAACAAAATCATAGGAGAGGGGTCCCCCTAGCTGGAAGTCGGTGCTAGGAGTCCAACGAAACTGACGATTCGTTGATCTGAGGCATGGTTTGCACATTATGTCGATTTTCAACTCACCTCCTGAAGCTATTCAGGGAGACAATGAAAATTTGGTTCAGGGGTACAAAATGACAACTAGGTGACGTAACTGAGTTTTGTAAGATCTGGAAGGTCCATATGGCCAATTCCCATGTGACCACGATGCCCATAATCACCCGAGATAGGGGTTTTGAAAGTCGACCCCTTGTGCCAGATTTGCATTGTGCCTCACTGAGGTATTTGGACTTTGTTACACTTGCATGAACCATTTCTTGAGTTTTTTGAGGTAGTTACTAGTTTTTTGGAGCCACACATGCTAGTTTGTTGCAACATTTATGGGAGTGATATATCTCTCCTTGACTCATTCACCTACATGTTGAGTTAGTTAGAGTTGGTTATGACATGATGTATTGTTTTATTTTCTACACTTAAATTTTTTTTGTCCCTTGAGGCTATGGGATGAAGTATCATATGTTCCTACCCAATTTGACATGACATTCCTTGACAATGTGGGATTATGTGTAGACTTCACATACATTCACAACATCCATAGGGCTTCTATGCATGCCAATTTGTCATGCACAATATCCATAGGGATGTTGGGCATGTCAATTTGGCATGCACAATGTCCCTATTTGCTGTTTTGCATGCCAAATTGGAATGCACAACAGCCCTAAAGCAGCCCTTCTTGTTGTGTGTTTTTGGTTCTTTGGGGAGCTAGGGTGTTTCAATATGTAAAGGGTTAAATAAGGTCAGTGTAATTGTTGTGTTGGGTAAGGATAACATGGCTGCTCATTTCTATGGATTCTTTATCTCAAACTTGATAACTATTCATGGAGTCTAAATTCTATATACTAAAGATACAACTCTATATGTTATATTATCTAAAGACTAAAACTATATAAAAGAGGACTTCCTCTTAAGAGATCCAAATAAGACTACCTAAATAGTAAAGACTTATACTTAACCCTCAAGGGCTATAAACAACAACCTAAACCCCTCTTCTTATCTTAATACTAATAAAATAGAAAACCAACTCTTAATACTTAACAGTCATACTTCCACCAACTTCTTATTCTTCTTATTCCTCTTTGTACTTGAAAATGCTATAGCTAAAGAGGCTAAAAGAGATCCTTCCAACTTATGATCCCTTTTTCTTCGTAAATAAAAGGAGAAAGCAAAGAGAAAGGATATGAAGGAGGGGTTGAGTCATGGTGTTTCCCTGTTATAAAATCTCATGTCTTATGATATCGCAAATAATTCCTATAGTAAAGAAATAATCCCATGATGAACCTCAACCAATACCAACTGAGAGTATTCTCTAGGCGTTTGAGGAAGCTTGTTACATGTTCCAAGTTTATCTATATGAGGAGCTATAGATTCTATTATATCTAAATTACTATCTACTAAAAGCTATATACTCTAAGCTATATAATCTAATCCTAAATCGTCTTTATCTCTTCTAATTCCTAGACTTAAAGTGAAAAAGCAGACATAGTTTTCTCTTCCTTATATTTATAAAGGATTACCCTTTCCGTTTCTAACATTGTGGTGAGTCTTGAGTCATAATAATGTAAGGGATGAGTTCTTTCTTCATAAGTATATAGTTAAAGGTTCCATTCTTTCTTCGTAAAGAGGAAAAGTGATAATCTAGTTAGGGGTCGTGTAGTCAAAGAAAAGTACTAGTTAGGAGTCGTGTAGTCAAAGGAAAGTAAGAATAAATTTGGTGTAGTGTGGATCCTCTCTTTGGTTCTCTCTTCTATATTGATCTAAAGAGTAAATATTTTATAGTTCGTAAGGGTATCTTTTTGTGCTTCATAATTCAATACAAAATACCAAAAATGAGAAGGAAGATTTGAAGTTTCCCGTGGACTGGTAAACATGAGAAGGAGAAGATGAAATTGGTTAGATGGAAGAGGCTTTGGAAAGGTTAGGTTTGGGAAGTCAAATGAATCCAACTAAAAGTTTTACCTTTTTTGAGATGATTTGAAGTATCATATGTCCCTACCCAATGTGACATGACATTCCTTGACAATGTGGAATGATGTGTAGACTAGACATGCATGCACAACAACCATAGGCCTATTATGCATTCCAAATTGGCATGCACGATATAATACAAACTACCCTATTGGATGTTGTGCATGCCAAATTGGAATGCACAACATCCCTATTGGTTGTTTTGCATGCAAAATAGGGATGATGTGCATGCCAATTTGGCATGCACATCAACCCCATTGGAGTATAAATTGATTGCATGACTAGTGAATGAAAAATGGTAATTCTGATTTCCCCTGCTAATGAGAAATTCCTTCTTGACAAGAATTAAACCAAAATCATATATCCTTCAATATCTGAAAAGATAATGTAACCATTTCACATAACATAATTCCAATCTCCTTTCCATTTGTTTAGAAAAAAAATACCTTACATTCACCTGTGGCAACTTAGGAATCAAATTCACAAGATTATGTTAGTGGCACAACACACAAGTATTTGGACATGAAGGACAATGCACATGCATATAAAACACCCATAAATGGATAGTATACATCATGTTGTTTGTATTGGTATGTGGCATGTCACCTGGATCCTCATGGTTGAGGAGAAATGAATATTTGAAGATGACAAAGTGAATTGAAGAAGTACATGTAGGCCCTAAAGATAATTAAAGAAAATAATTACAAAATAATAAAGTGTCAGGTCGGCCCTAATGTTAAAATGAAGTGACATAAATGGTATAAATAAACATCATTATACATTCATTTTGACACAAGTCGAATTTTAGAGGAAATAAGAAGTAAAAGAAGGCCGGATTTCAAGGGAGGATGAAGTCTTTTCGTGATGTGTTCTAAGGTATGTTATTTTCAGGTCATCTTACCATTTTTTCTATAACTTTGTTTCTAGAATGATTCCGATGGTGAAATCGATATTTTATTAAGAAGACATATCAAGGTACCTTTGGTAAAAATTTAAGCTCTTGATTCACTATAATTATGGAGATACATTATGTGGAAGATAGGGTTTGTGACCAGTCCTGAAGCTAGTCAATAAACAAGTGTTCCGGGTAAAACAGTCATAAGTGCTTCATACAAAATCCAAATGAAGTGGGACCACTTCCATTGGAAATATTACAGACTGTAGTTTCTTGTGCGCAA
This sequence comes from Picea glauca, assembly GCA_000966675.3. Taxonomy (NCBI): domain Eukaryota; kingdom Viridiplantae; phylum Streptophyta; class Pinopsida; order Pinales; family Pinaceae; genus Picea; species Picea glauca. Next base: position 1,215,948 of record JZKD02S1642911.1, read on the forward strand.
TTTTCAGAAATAGATGTTAAATATTGAGCGTGGGGCATGCTGTACAAGTTGGATCTTCTTAATAGACCAGAATTTAATAAAGTCTACCATTCTTTCTATAACCTCTTTTTGGGGAGGATTCAAGGAGTGAAAATTGGAGGAGTTTCAGAGAATACATTAAGTAATATTATCTATAGGATCATAGTACTCTAATAATTGAAGAATTGCAGAAATTGAAAAAGTCTCAGGAAGCATTATTAGGTTCTATGTGATTTTTGATTGATGGTGATGATTTAATGTAAAGTTTTATTATCTCTCATATATTCTTGGGTGGAAGGAAGGGGTAAGGATGGAGAGTTCAAATCTCTCTTGATATTGGAGGATTGTATCTTTCTCTTGGAGGTTTATCCCTCCCTCTACATTTGGAAGCTGTAGCTACCTTTGGAAGTCATTACTTCCCTTGAACAAAAATTATTGATTATTTCTCATATATTGTGCATGGTGTATTGTGGTGTATTGGTGTAAGTCTTATACCATTGTTCATTTCTCATTGGATATAATTGAATGGTTTAAGTATAATTTGAAAAAGGGTTTTAAATTTTACTTGATATTGATTCACCCCCCTCTCAGTATCAACAACCCTTTCACATAACATAATTCCAAGCTTCTTGCCATTTTTTTAGAAAAAAATACCTTACATTCACCTGTGGCAACTTAAGAATCAAATTCACAAGATTATGTTAGTGGCACAACACATAAGTTTAGTTCAAAACTTGTATACAATCACATCCAACATTACATGGAAAGAATGAGGAAAATATGTCCAAATAATTGATAAGTGAGTTAGTCAACAATGAAAAATGAATGCTCTGAATTGAAATATCACCCACTTGCATGGAGAGACATTAGAGAATCTCAAAAAGTACAGATAAATCCAATATGGATGGAGAAGCAAGCTAATGCAATTAGAAAGTCATTGACCATCTGGCATCACATTCATTGATCCTACTTCGTATGCTAGGATTGGGAGCCCTACAACTAGAGAGGATGACCAACCCATAGTGATGAGGATGACCAACTCTTACTTATATTGACTATAGTTCAGGCTAGGTTATTGCATGTTTTTTCTCTCTTTATGGAAGGAAGGAGAATATATAAGTTCCCTAGCATATATAACCCCCTCCAAGGCCCTTTCGGTTAAGAGATCGATCCAATGATCATTGGTGATGCATCCCATAGGGAACTGAACCAAACCACTTAAAGACTAGAGGGAGGCCTTCAAATGTATATGTTGCTCTTATTTTTCTTATTTTAATATAATAGTTTGTCTTTGATTGGACTTTTTGGATTATTTCTTTATGCAAAGGATTATATGCTAGTTCTGTATTTCCTCGTCGGAGCTATTGGGATCTTCCTCTTCTTTAGTTTTAAACTTTTCTCAAGAGCATCAATGTTTTCCCCATGAAAATATCAGTGGTATGGATTATTTTCAATTTAAAAAGAGTGAGAACGTAACTTCATTTTTGGGATCACATAGAAATCTACTACAAAGTAAATATGTAAAATAATTCCTACCTTATATGTGAACAACGATTATGATTTTATATTCGATAACTTGTCATATAGTTATTTATGTTAGTGATACAAAATCTACATACATATAAATATTGTCTTAGCCATAGGCATACAAGATTACCTAGTAATCAATCATGTAATGTAATTGTCAGAGATGAAAGAAGTCTCATGTCTAGGTTGATATGTAAATTTTTATCATTATAGAAATTTAATATACAAAGGCAAATTTGTTTTAATAAAATGATTCCTTATAAAGTTGTGTCTATTAATAAAACATGTGTACAAAACATTTAAAAACATGGAGGCATCATGCACATGAATTGGACAAGTGGCATATCCACTTTATTGGTCATCTATATTATTGGTTTCCTTGCTCTAGGGTCTTTGAATTGTATTATAGGTTGTTAGATGGATATTATTGTTTATGTACTTCTAGGAGAGATCATGGATCTATCTTTGGATATTATTATTTTTATTTGGTGAGGGATTTGAGCATTAGATATATATAATAGAGACTCACTCACCTTGTAATGGTTGATGGATAATTGTAAAAAAAAATCATGCCTAGCCTTTTCCTATATTTATTATGAAGGGTATGTGAATGAAGGTTATCTAAATGTGTGTGGATTTTCATATTTCAGGTTTTTGGTGAATTTATGTGTTGGAGTTTCTTGCTAAAACATATGACATGAAGGACTTCATGTTAGGGCTGAAATGTCATGGAAGAAAGAGAATGAATAATGTCCTAACAATTCATCTCTTTGCTATTTTTATTTCCAGATCTAAAGCATTGTATGTTATTATTTCTTTTAAAGGTTTCATGGTGTCTTATTTGTATGATAGAATCTCTTTTTGTTTAATAGTATGTGCATAAGTAGAGAACCTATAGAGGGCCTACAAACCTATCAATTTCCAGCCATACAATTCTGCATTCACTATTAAGTTATGCATGTGTAAACAATAAACTTACCCCACATCATCCACAATTTCCAATCTGCTTAAAATCCCTATGACTCCATATGTCCAATTGGGTTTTAGGAACTAGTTATAAACCTCCAACCATCCTAAAAATAAACCTAATATATCATATAAATTTATGTTCTGCAATTCCATGGAGGAAAGCGAATGATTAAGGTGCTAACAATTCATCTCTTTGTTGTTTTTATTCCCATATTTGAAGCATTATACCATATTATTTCATTGAAAGTTTGCATGGTGTCTTTGAACTTGGGATATAATCTCTCCTTTTTGTCTAGTATGTGCACAATAGAGAACCTATAGAGGGCCTACAAAACTATCAATTTCCAACCATACAATTTTGAATTCACTATTAAATTATGCCTGTGTAAACAACAAACTTACCCTGCATCATCCAAAATTTCCATTCTGCTTAAAATCCCTACGACTCCATATGACCAATTGGGTTTGAGGCACTAGGAATTTCAATGCAAGGCATGACATGTGAAGACAAGGCATGGAATCTCAAGGAAAGGCATGACAATGCAAGGCAAGGTATTTCAAGGAAATACATGTTAATTCAAGGCAAGGCATGTTAGGGAAAGGCATGGCAAGGAAAGGAAAGACAAGGCATGTCAAGGCAAGGTAAGGCATGCCAGGGAAAGGCAAGGAAAGGAAAGGTATGGAAAGGAATGCCAATTAAATTCATGGCATGTCAAGGAAAGGCACGAAAAGGAAATATTTTTGATTAATTAGGTTAGTTTTCATTGATTTCAACCCTTGAAGAAAGTCCGATAGAAAATTATGGTAGCACAAAGGTTTTTGTAATGGACCCAAGTTTGTTTGATGTATAATGGTATGGGTTTTAATATATTTGAAGGTAAGACTATTATAGATGGATATTACATGTCATGACATTTCTGGTGGTATGTGGAACGTCACATAACTCCTCACAGTTAGAGAGTTATGGCCATGTGAAGTTGGAGAACCCTCATGAGTTGTCTAGAAGCCCCAAAAGGTCAAAGTACTTAAAGTGGTTGCAAAGAAGAAATTATTTAAATAATAAAGTGAAGTGATGAGTGTAACATAAGTCAAACTGGATACAAAAGAAATTATTTAAATAATAAATTTAATGGAGAAATTACTAAGTGCACAAGTGGTTAGAAGTGGGTTATCCCTAAAATAAGGAAAGTGGTTTAAGATGGTTAGAAGGTAACCCCCTGGAGAAGCTACATAAAACTATAAATAAGAGGCAAGGGTCTCTCATTTTAATCACACTTGAGGATATTGAATATCTACAAGTGATTGAGGTAACCAAAGGACATCTAAGGTGAATTTAAAAGGGAAGGTGAAGTGAAGAAGGTCAAAATTCAAGGGAGGATAAATTATTTTGATGATGCTTTCTAACGTATGTTATTTACAAGCCATCTCACCATTTTCACAATAAATATTTTTCTATAATGATTCAGACCATGAAATTTGGAGGTCATTGAGGAAACATGTCCAAGTAGTGGTGATAACAATTGCAGCTTGTGGGTCATTGTATTTGTGGAGTTACACTCCATGGAAAATAGGGTTTGTGGCTAGTCCCGAAACTAGTCTAAAATAGGTGTTTCAGGTAAAAATATCATAACTTATTCATAGTAGATCCAAATTAATTAAGACCAAATGTATTGGTTATAAACAATCTGTAGTATGTTGTGTACCATTTTCATATCTATAAAGAAAATATTTCTTGTGACTCATTCTCTACAAATTTGATCTTTAGAACAAGCCAAAATTCAACAAGGTATGCCATTTTTTCTATAACTCCTTTTCTGAGAGGTTCCAAGTAGTGAAATCTAGAGGAATTTCATAAAATACACTGAATAACATTATGTACCATTTTTAGATCTTTATTCATTATAGGTACATAGTTATGATTATTGAAAGTTAGGGTTGTTGACTAATCCAAAATTAGTCACGTGAGACTAAAGTAAAGTTTGGTGAAAATTCTAGTCTCTTGTTTTTAAATTTAAGGAAGGTTTGCAGGTATGTTATCATATACACCGGGTCTATTACAGAGTTACAAATCAGATTTGGATGATGAAATTGATGAGGGCTTTTGGTTGAGGTACATGCTGGGTACATGGTTGAGACAAGTAGTTGATGAGTTGCACATACATAACGTGTATAATTGATGATGTTGGTACATATTAATGAGTCATAGTTGATGAGTAGTTGATGCATGATTGGTACATACTTGGTACATGGTTGGACACACTTGTTAGTGGTGTTGTTGACACATGGTTTATGGATGATGTAGCATACTTGTCTTGGCATATTATTAGAAGCACATATTGATCTTAGTGACGATTATGAGTTGTTGTGTTATGCTTGGTTGATGCACATTTTGGTGATATTGTGCATTTGGTTGAGATTTGTCTTGGTGATTGATCTTGGTGAGTAGATCTAATTCGGTTGATAAGATTGATGAGAGAGGTTGTTGTGATAGGTTGTTTGGATAGGTTGTTGTGACATGTTATTTGTACAGGCATGGTGCATGGTTGATGCACTTGTTTATGGTACATGTTGAGGTACAGGTTGATGCATGGTACATGTTGGAACATGTTATTTACAAGTTATTGGTATAGGTTGATTACAGGTTGTTTGGTACAGGTTGATTGGTACATGTTTACAATTATATATCTCACAGTGATAGTGTGATAGTGCTTCAATCATTCTACTTATATTTCAAGGTGGTTGGATGGGGCAAGGATAGGTGGTTGTAGCCACCTTCTAGTTGTAGTAAGAGAACAAATGGGGTTGCATCCTCCTTTTGGTTGTATCCATAGAATTGGGGAGTTGGAGATTCCCTTAGGTTATAGCCTAAGAAACTAGCGGGTTATAGCCTCCTTCTAGTTGCAACTGGAAAACAAAGGAAGTTGGTTCTTTGAATGAATGTAATTCCTAAAGACATATAATAAAAAGTATTGGTGTACTGTGTATGTGTATGATTGCTCATTTTTCCATTGTTTATTTACTCTACAACTATTGACTGATAATGCTACATTGATATAACACTTGCATTTTATGGTTAAAAATGATTAAATTGCTCTATTATTGATTCACCCCCCCTCTCAGTAATCCAACAATTGGTATAAGAGCCGATTCCTTCATAAATCAATTTAACCACTGGAAGGAGATCATGGATTATGATGAGAATGGAGTACCATTGTTTAATAGTTAGAATGGGTTAAAGTATGAGATATGGAGAAGAAGAATGAAAGTATTTTTATAGGCACAGGGGTATTATATTTGGCTATCAATCGTTACAAGATATGATAGTTCAAAAAGGGAAAAGATTGCAACCAAGAAGGAATTGAAAAAGAATAACAAAATAACAATGTATTTCATCTAGGAAGGATTACCTAATCTGGTAAGAGAAAAGGTTGGTAAATTTTCATCAACCAAAGAACTTTGGGATAAGTTACATGACATATATTCTTCACCCATCACAAATTCATAAAATGCCAAAGAAGATACATGCACATATCATGAAGAAATATGTTCACCATGTCAAACAGATTCAGAGGATGAAGAGTACATAATCAATAGAGGTATGTTGTTTTGCTTTAATTCTGAAAAATGAGGACAACTTGAAATAGAATGCCATGAAGTAAATGAGACAAAAAAAATAATTGAAAAGGAAGACAATTATGAAGCATAATTGACTAGTTCTTTTCATGAACTAAGAAAAGAAAGAGAAGAAAACAAGTCACTCAATAAAGAATTGATGAAACAAAAGGAAAGTGTTCAGATTTTTGAACAATCCCAATAGGTCATCGAGAACTTAAGAACTCAACTAGAAGAATCCAGAAAGATCGAAGAAAATATTTAATATCAAAAGCAGTATTTGGAAGCCAACATAGCATCACAAAAGGAAGAAGTAGAAATGAGAGAGAATATATTGACAAATCATCTTAAAGAAAGACCTAACGATCTAAGCCAATTTGAGGAATAGTTTTGTGAAGAAGAGAAAGGACTTGAAGAATAAATAATCACATTAAAAATACATCTTGAAGAAGTGAAAATAACAAAAGAAGTCATGAAGTCTCAGACAATGAAGAAAGAAGAAAAGGTTGAGAAGCTTGAAGAAGAAGTTGTCACATTGAGAAGTAAAATCATCAAGCTCAACAAGAACGTTGAAAAGAAAAAAATATCCACATCAGTCATAGAGAATGAAGAGAAAAATTCTAGGTTGCTAGAAAAGAAGAATTAAGAAAATAGAAAGAGTTATGCAGAAGTACTCAAAATAAGGAATGATGGTCAACCAGAATATCATAAAACTATTGAAGATACATCTTTAAGAAGACCCATCCATGTTCAAGCCACAAAGAAGCTTCAATAATGATCATGATCAGTCAAGGAAGGAATTCAGAAGGACTACACCACAAAGAAGATCATTCACTCCCATTTATGCAAATTTATTTTATGGTCATTGTTTTTATTGTACTAATTTTTTCGGGACGACATATTCTGGGACGACATATTACCGGGATGACATATTTCTGGGACCACATGATATTAGGTGGTTTTTCAACACATGGTTTTTTGCCGATGGTTTTCTATTTCCGGTTAAGGAATTAGGGTTTTGGACTAATCCAGGTCATTGGGTTAGGGTTTTG
>JZKD02S1642911.1:1224682-1238704 GCA_000966675.3 Picea glauca
CAGGTTGTTTGGTACAGGTTGGTGCATGGTTGATGCATTTTTTTATGGTACAGGTTGATTACAGGTTGAGGTACAGGTTGATGCATGGTTGATGCATGGTTCAGATTTATTGGTACAGGTTTACAATGATATATCTCATAGTGATAGTGTGACAATGGTTCCATCATTCTAATTCTACTTCAGAATGGAAAGATGGGGCAAGGACAGGTGGTTGTAGCCACCTTCCAGTTGTAGCCGGAGAACATAGGGGGTTGTAGCCTCCTTTTGGTTGTAGCCAGAGAATTGGGGAGTTGGAGCTTCACTTAGGTTGTAGCCTGAGAAACTAGGGGGTTGGAGATTCCTTCCAGTTGTGGTTGGAAAACAATTGAAGTTGGTGCTTCCAATGAATGTAACTCTTCAAGACATATAAGAAAAATCATTCTGTGGTTTTCTCCTGATTTGGGTTTCCACGTAAAACACTGGTGTACTTGTGTATGTGTGTGATTTTTTATTTTTTACTACTCATTATTTGATAATAATTCTACATTCATATAACATTTGAAGAAAAAGGATTATAATTACGCTATTACTAATTCACCCCCCCTCTCATTAATCTAACAGAGTGCTACAGAATCATGCACTTTTGCAACATTATTGGTCATTATATAGTTTTGAAAAAAATATTGTGCTCGAGGCCCATTATCTAAGAATCCACATCTAGCACCAAACCACTGAAGGGAAGATTGCATAAGGGGTGCTAGTCAATGCACTACATGTCGAAATGGTATGAAAGTCTTACTGTATATAAACACTATAGTGCATTTTCCTCCCGCCAATGTGGAACAAATCACATGGAATAATAAAAAAATATATAAAACATAACAATGAGTCTTGAACCTTTGCACCAAGTGTCAATGAGTTTAAATATGTAGGTCATTCCCAACTGTCAACAAGAATGCTCAAATGTTGACAACTAAATAAAAATATCATCCAAGTACCAACATGGTTATCATCCGAGAATTATGTGGGAAAGCTAGAAAATCGATCTACTATGAATTCAAACAAGTTGGGTTTGAAAGTTATGCTAATTACAATGACATCTCTTTAAAATATTTCATGAAGGTAAAGCATAAAAGGTACTTGAAAACAAAGGGCAAGGTATCTCTTCATACTCCTCAAATAGTTGATGCACTTGATAATACAATGACAAGTCAAGGGCTAACGAATAATGCTTACATGGAATACTAATGGGAACACCTAGATAACATCAACATGTCTTTATCCCATCATTTGAGAATCGATCTCTGCCTATTTTCACCTTTGTTTGCACACAGACTTTACTAACTATGACTTGGAGGAAAAGGGAATTAGTTGAAAATCCTTTTTATTCTTTGGTACTCCCATCTTGTTTTCAAACCCTTGAGGTTAAGTCGATATATGAGGGATGTGCAACTAATTTTCTCTTAATATTTTTGAACTGAAGTATGAAAAAGGTATTTTGACAACCATGAGTACATGTGGATTCTATTCGCGATACAATGGACGCCATATGGGGGAAAATATTGCAAAAAGGTCCTTACAAAGGAGCATCCATAGGTCAACAAAAATAGAGGATATTTCCAAGAATTCAAATAGACAGTTCCAACAATTAGTGGAAAATTTATTAGAAATTAGTTGCATTGTGTTCTTGTTAAAAGGGAATTTAATCTAATATAATCTTCACAGGTGATCCTCCTTGAGCTTATATGGAATCCATATTACACAAAGAAAATCATCCATGAGAGACTTAAGAGATTGATTTTGAAAGAAAATAAATTGTGGTAATCTTTATTTCCTGGAGATGAAGTGGTAATTCTCTCCTAGACACATGTTAGAGAAAAATGTAAACAAGGAGACCTTTTCCTTGTTAGAGGTGAAATGCATACTGTAGAATTCAAAGTAATTGAGATAGGCCCTGAGAATACTATGTTATTTTCCTGATAATGAAACCTTTTTTGTTTCATTATAACACCCAAAAAGAAAATGTGATCTAGTTGGTAAAACTTCTTAAGTAATTAGAAGGAAAGGTAACATGACATGTGTCAACTCTTCCCAGCACTTCAGGAGCATATTTTCATATTGTTTTTAGTAAATAGTTTCCATATTAAAGGGTATAAATATCAACAGTCAAAGATAGATTAAATACCATATTTAAGGCAGAGCATCCCAATCATCTAGGAGCATAATCGGTAAGCAGTAATAAAACCCATTTCTGCAAGGCACAAAATCAACAAGTCAAAATTTATTCCTGATTCTGCGGACAAGTGGCATCACCTGGTAGTAAAATAGTCAAGAGAAGATAAGATTAACCAAAATTTCGTAGCGCCAACAAATTTGTGACCAGAAGCTCCAACAACTCGAGATACTTGGAATCCTATTCCAAATCATATCCAGCAGCCCCAACATTCAAGACCTTTGCAACCGATTCTAGATTTTGATTTATTTTTATTTCCTAGAAATTAGAAATAGATAGGAATGTATTATTTATATAATATAACTCATTTTTAATAATGAAGGGGGTTCAGTTTCTGAGGGAACTCCTTGGAATATTTTGTATAATATATTTATTTTCATATGAATAAAGTTATCAACCAAAAGGGATTGATCTATTGCTCATAGATTCATGTTATAGTTTCCTATAGTTTGTTTCTCTTTGTGTATTTATTTCCAGTGAAATTATACAAAATTCATCCATGTTTGATGCTCTTTAGTTTCATTTTTCATTTTTCTGATTGATACTGAATTCATCTTGCATGCTCTGTATTTTCATATTTCACTGGTCTTTCTAATGTTATAGCAGAATTCGTCTGGTGCTAGATGCTTTGTTATGGATGGTTTGTTTATCTTTTTCCTCTACCCTAATACAATCAGTTTATGTCTATTGAGATGTTGTATATATTCCTATGATATTGATAGTTCATAAAACTAGTCTTGGAAGCTTGTTTCATCGATATCCTATTTTCATGACTCCATGCCCAATGGTTCTTTCCTCAACCCTACCAAACACATATTAAAAAACCCTATTCTCATTTTAGATATGGCCTTTGAGTGAAATTTCAGTGAGAGAGCCATGTATGGTTGGAAATGCTAGTTTATAGCATAAATATTGGATTGAAAAGGTTACTTTGGGAATTCCCCCCCATAAACAAGAAAATCACCAAGTGATAACACTAGTTATCTTAAATTCACATATGGATTTATTCACAATCATGACTTCGTGTGACATGGGATTCAAAAATTCACTACTTCCAATTGCATGGTTCTAGTTTTATTGCCATTAATTAGATCCTTGAGACTTGCAATGGATTTTGAGCAGTCAAAACCATTCTTTTTGGTCACAATTACTGTCAAATGATGATGCTTGGGTTCATCCTCAGGATCTGATTTACACTACAAAGAATTCCTTAAAAACACATACATTCGACATTATTAGCTGAATATTCTTCTACAATCGATAAATTTTTGAGACCCATCATGATTATAGAGCCTCCACATCCGGATCTTTATTTTTTGTATTTTCAATTTTTGTTTCTTGTCTGGTTATTGTGTTGTAAGAAGCCTGGCCTTTTTCAGACATTGATGAAGCAATACTTGCCCGCCACTTCTCCTCCTTTCACCTTTCGTTCCTCTTTTCATACTCGGTCTTGTGTTTGGAATCCACAAGTGGGTCATACCCTAGAGGGGCTTAGGGTATTCCTCTTCTCAAATAGCTCCTTTGGACTGATAAATGATGACTTATTCCTGAGGGAAGTAGCCTAATATAATGTGAGTGGGTTTTCAAAGGGTGCCATAGGGCCTCCTTGTGGGCGCTATGATTATCAGGGCATCATGTTCCACCCCATTTTGTGCACAACCAACAATCATCACTACCCAAGACACTATATATTGTTTACTCATTTTGTCAAACAAATCACGTTTTTTCTCTATGCTACCACATTTTGTAGACACATTCACAAGGGTGTTTTGCACCATAACATTAGACTAAAACCCACTTCTAATTTTATCTTCATAGATATTCATTCCCTAATGCATATCCGACAAGGCTTTGCATACCGACAACATGCTCACAAACGTCTTCATGTTGGGCTTCACACTTCCTTACTTTATTTGTTTAAAAATCCTTGGGGATTCCTCTCCATAATCATTACTAGCATACTTTGTGATCATAAATGTCTAAGAAATAACATATCTTTGATAGATATTGTAGCATTCCCCCGGCCACCTGCGGGTTAGGGTCGTCACTCCAGAGAAATCTCTCATTCTCTGACACTAGTTGGTAACATCCCCAGCCTATACAGGCCATACCATGCTACTCTAGGGAACACTTTCATTCTCTTACTGCAGAACATACGGTAACATACCCAGTAATCGACTGAGCTATGCCACATAAACTTTCTATTAAAACTGCATGCAACTTAAACACGTACATATAATACTCTTGCGGAAGCTTTACATATAAACATAAACAAACCATTACATTCTGTAATATAGGACTTTATACTGAAATAACAGTAACCACCGATATGCAACATATACAAGAAAATACCCATAAACATACAGGTAATTATAATCACATATATGATAAACCGTAATGTAAGCACGTAAATAACAATGCATCATATCATTTTATCATATGATTGGTACTTATATTGGAAATATTGTCACCAAATGCGTACAGACCTTCCATGAACCTCCCAACCTTAGACTAGACTATGCATCACTCTCAACAGTGAGTCACCCCCGAGATGGGACTAAACTCCACCCGGGAAAAGGGTTCCTAACCAGGCTAAGGCTCATGGACAATAGGAAATACTCTGTCTCATGTGCTCACTCAACTAACAACCTACAACTTCTCATTCCCCACATGCCTGTCCCACCTAAGGAAGTGTTCCCCTTCTCTGCTCAATAGTCCCTCGGCTACCCCACTTCCCTTCTAGGGCTTCAGCAACAGGTTGGACCAGAAGTTTCAGAGTGTTGTAGATATACTTTAGCACCTTCGGGCATCAATCCCCAACAATTTTCTCACTCAGAGAATTGCTCATGGGCCTGACAACCCACTTCTTCAATCCCACTCCAAGCTAACCAGGTACACCAACTAGAAAAGGTTATGGGAACAGGCTCAAAAATGGTGGAATGGTTGTCTCAGGGATAACGTAATGCGAGAGTTAAAATGGTCATGGAATCATTGACTAGATAACTGAGTGAAGGAAGGAATCACTATGCAAATCCTCGTGAAAGTAATGGTGAGAATGATGGTCAAGCTGCTGACAATAAATCCTTGTGAAAAGTGATCAAATGAGCTAAGTCCCCCATGATATGAATGCATGCCCCCAACTTGACACTTGTCATATCGGTAGTTACTTTGGTCCACTTGTCCCTAACTTTAGAAATTAGGATAAAATAATTATCCATACTTTATACTTTAGGAAATATTAATATAATATTCCCTTGACTTTTGGCTGTCCCTTTTCCTAACTGGTGAGGTTCAGTCCCCCATCTCTTTTATCGTGATTGGTTTGTGCATAGTGATGTATTTTATATTAATCATGAGTCATGTACAAAATAGGGCCTTTGACATCTAGGCGTTCTGGCGTAATACCAAAACATAAGAATCACAACTTATAATAACTGGCTCACTAGCCTATAACACATATCATATACATAAGGCTCGTTGTCCTCCATATTGCATGCACTTTAGTTACTGCATGCGGTATCTGGGAATGTACATACTACATTTTACTACGCAGTTCATATGCGCACTATGCCACATGGCGTGCATTACCAAATGATGTCAAAACAACTTAACAACTTAAGTACATTTATATTACATTTACAATTGCATTCGATCGAGGGATATTACAATCTCCTCCCCTTATTTATGCATTGTCCTCAGTGCATCATACACCCATATACAACATAGTTTTCAAAACAATTCTCAAAAATATGTGGGTATTCTGTCTGCATTGCATCCTCATGCTCCCAAGTAGCATCCTCTGGACCGTACTAGGTCCATTGAACCTTTACAAGCCCTATGGATTGGTTCTGTAGCTGCTTGACTTTTTGGTCCAAAATGCACATCGGATGCACTTGAAAAGAACCTTCTTTCTCCACCTGAATCACATTCTAGTCAATAACATGATTAGAATCAAATATATATTTATTTAGCAATGATACATGGAAGACATTATGAATAGACATAGATGCAGGCAATGCAATCATATAAGAAACTGGACCAATCCTCTCTAGGACTTCAAATGGCCCACAAAATATGGCTTCCAACTTGGCGCAACTTCCTAGCTTCAGGGAACTCCTATTAGCTTTTACTTTCAGGAAAACATGATCACCCACTTTGAATTCTATGTGGGTTATCTTCTTATCGACATAAATTTTTGGTCTGGCTTGGGCAACTTTTAAATTCTTCTTAATTTTTATCATTTTTTCCTCCATCTCCTTGAGCAACTCTGGCCCAACTATTGTCCTATCAGCTAGATTATCCCAACTCACTGGAGTATTGCACTTCCTGTTTTAAAGTGCTTCAAATGGGCTCATCTTCAATGATGCCTGATACCCATTGTTGTAAGTGAATTCTACCAAGTGTAGGTAGTCTTCACATTTCAATAGTTTGTCCATCACATACATTCTCAGTATATCTTCTATCACTCCATTCACCCTCTATGTCTGTCCATCAAACTCAAGATGATAAGTTGTACGGAAGTTCATATTCATTCTGAATCCTTTGAACAATCCTTTCTAGAAATTCAAGGTGAATTTTGGGTCTCTTTCGGACACAATTGTTTTAGGAATCCCGTGCGATCGTTCCACTTCCTTCATAAAAATATCAACAACATCTACTGCCTTGTGAGTAGTTTTCAGTGGAATAAAATGGATAACTTTTGTAAGATTGTCCACCACCACCATGATCGAATCATGCAACTTGCCCATTCTAGGAAATCCTGTAACAAAATCCACTGTCACCACTTCCCACTTCCATTCAAGAATGGGTAAAGGTTACAGCAACCCTGCTGGGTTCCTATTCTCATATTTAACCTTCTGGCATTCCATACATCTAGCGATGTACTCGACAATCTCTCTCTTCATACCTGGCCAAAAGTAATGGCTCTTGATTGTTTCCCTGGTTTTCTGATATCCAGGGTGCCCTACATAAGGAGAATTATGTATTTTGATGTAGGATCATAATTGAAATCCCAAATCGTGCACCTAGACAAAGAGGACAGTTGAACGCACAGATGCAATTAAATACATTTTTGTGAAAACGTTGTGAATTCCAAAATCTGCAACATTAATGTAATAGATAGGGGGAAAGTGCAGTCGCATTTATATCTTGAAGAGACAAACTGATTTTAGAGAGTATGTTCCTATCCATTAGATGTAATAGGCATTTAAGTTTGTTTAATGCAAGTAGGTAGATTTAATTTAATAGATTGTATAGTTTAAGAGAATAGGGGGGGAAACAGATGATAGACACCCTCAACTCTTGTATCATGGTAACATAATTCAGATTTCATAAGTTGTAGAGATGCAAAGGAGAACAAAGAATTTTATGTATTCTAGTTGTTGTTATTTACCATGTATAGGAGCACTAGAATTAATAGAAGAAAGATTTGATTCCAATCTATGTGTTTGTTATGGTTGCTAGAACCACCTGTTGAATGGTATGTTGCAGACTATTTTATATTCTTTCTGTGCATTTTATTTCCATGAAATCAGTGTGTGTCTTCTCTAGAATTCTGGACAAGGGGAGAATGAGTTTCATTTGTTTCTCTTTCTGAGAACACCTGCAAAGAGTGCAGTGGAGGGTTCGCAAGGAGTGCGTTGACTAGGCTATGAGTTTCATCTCAGAACCGTCAGAGGAGATTCAAATTGTGTTTTTACAGGCCAAAGTGCAAGGTTATCTCAGAGCCATGCAAGTTGTGCACAGGTTGAGTGAGGTTGGAGATTTTACCAACTCAAGAGGGAGATTGAGAGACTGTTATTGCAAGTGGTGCACAAAGTCGAAGACCCAAATAACCAGAGGTTGTTTGAAAATTTTCCGCAAGGAGTGCACGCAGAGACCCTTTGGGAAAACTTTAGTTTGCAAGCAAAATATCACAAGGGATAGAACCTCTGAAGCATTCAAAGGGAGGTGGAGGTTGAAATTGTCTCACAGAAGTGAAGTTCAGGAGGGAGGACACCATGTCAATTGAAAAGAATTCCTCGTAGAGTTGAAAACAGACGATGGAATCGCTTCAAGGAGAAGTGTCGAAGTTCCATGGACCATTGGATCTGATAGACCAACAAAGGGATTAAGACTGATTGTCTTGCAACACCCATAAGTTCAGGAGGAGCGGTGACCATTATATCTAGATCAACGAAGACCGTTGATATCGTATGTGAATTCGCGAATCGAAATTCGGGGAATGGAGTGACCAGTGGTTTGAGTCGAGTGTTGTTGATTTATGATTGACAAAATCTCAATACAATGAGGTTTGTTGGATCTAGGGATGCACAAAGTTGTCGATCTTGTCAAAGGAATTATTTTGGAGTCGGGGATTTGTAGAGGGAGAGGAATAGTTGTTTGCTTTTCTCTCAAGTTGCGAAAGCCAAGACTCGTGTGAACAGGTGGCAGGGACCCACCCTGTAAGTGGAGTAAACAGAGGTGACAGGTGATGTGCACCCATCGCTTGGCATGGAGTCAACCTTCGTTGACATATCGCATTTTGGGGATTCGCAAGGGAAGAGCACGAGAAGTTGGCACTCCAACTTGCGAAGTTGCGAATTGTGAAAGATGCTTACTTAAGGCTTGGCTTTGGTCATATTGGAAAATGGGATGAAGAGGGGGCTTACACCTTAATCCCATTCACAATTTTGCATTTCAGCTATTGCTAAGAGCTATGGCATTGCATTTGAAGTGCCCAACTCGCGAGACCTGAAATCATTTGCGGGCTTAAACAAGGAGTTCAGTTAACCCTTGTCGTGGTTTAGAGAAGATCCTGTGTGGATATTGGCCTGAGGGAAAGAGGTCTACACCAGTTGTGGTATCAAAGCCCAGAATAGATTCTTTTCTTTCTACAACAGAGAGAAAAGAGGAATTTTATAGCCATGCCGCCAAGAAGAAGAGAAAGGCCCATACATGATCCAGTAGTGGAAAGAGAAATGCGTCAATTACATGCCAGACTTGATAATATGGAGACAACACAGAGGCGAACAATTGACGTTGGGGATGTCAGCAAAGCTGAAAGTGAAAATGAAGCTAAAAACGAAGGAGAAGAATTTGCAGTCGAATATGCTGCAGAAGAACGCCTATTCAAGGTTGTTTCAAGGATAGGTGCTAGGGGAGAAATGGACATTCCAATGTACGAAGGCAAACTAGACATTGAAGATCTTCTAGACTGGATTAGAGCTCTAGACAAACACTTCGACTATGAGGATGTCGAGGAAGACAATAAAGTCAAACATGTCGTTACTAGACTTAAAGGGCATGGAGCACTATGGTGGGATGAACTGTAGGCTCACAGATCTTGCAAGGGCAAGCAAAAAATCAAGAGCTAGGACAAAATGGTTGCAAAAATGAAAGCCAAGTTTATACCCAGGGATTATCAAATAAATTTGTTTCGGAGGATGTAGAATTTGAGACAAAAGATTATGTCAGTGAAATAATACACTAAAGAGTTCTATAGGATAAACATCAGAGCAGGTCATTGAGAAAGAAATGATGAGAAAGTGTCTAGGTATATGAATGGTCTACGATATGACATTTAGGACAAGATGAGCATGGTAACCATCCAAATTGTAGAATATGCTTATCAGATTGCTCTAAAAGTTGAAGAGAAGCTGAGCCAAAAGCAAGGTAAAAGAGGCTAAGGCAGAAGTCAAAGCAGAGGCAAGACAATTTCCCAAGACAAAAATCATAAGCCTAAAGAAGAGGGGAAGAAACCTCAAACTCAATCTGAGAGAGGAGGAAGCTCACAGGGGAGGCAGTATGCTGATAGAAATACTTTTCCTCGAGCCAGAGGAAGAGGAAGAGGCAGAGGAGGTGAAGTGAAATGCGTTGTCTGTAGAAAAATGGGACATAAATCCTATGAATGTCCAGATAGGGAGAAATATGGTGGTTAAAATCACATTTTCGAAGCTAAAGGACAGAATGTTGAGGTAGAGGACGCTGAGGGAGGAAGATATTTGATGATGCGGAAAGTTCTCTTGAAACCGGAGAAAGAGCCAGAGAACCCAACCCAAAGAAACAATATGTTTCGGTCTGCTTGCAAAACCAAAGATAGGGTATGCAAGGTCATAGTGGACAGTGGTAGCACATATAATCTTGTATCTACGGAGATGGTAGAAAATATGGAGCTGGAGAGTGTTTCACATCCAAGCCCATACAAAGTTTTGTGGCTACAAAAAGGACATCAGGTAAATTCCACTAAACAGTGTTTGGTTGAATTTAAAATAGGAGGATATAAAGATGAGGTATTATGTGATATCATTCCCATGGATGTTTGTCATCTATTGTTGGGTAGACTGTGGCAATATGACAAAATGTGGTGCATGATGGGAGAAAGAACACGTACACTTTGGAGAAAAATGGTAGGATGCACATGTTACTACCAATCAAGGATAAAGAGGTGAAAACAGAGATGAGAAAAACTATACTTCTCATGAGTGGCAAGGAACTTATTAAGGAATTCAAGAATGAGGAAGACACACAATTCATTTTGGTTAGGAAGCCCATAATTGTTTTGAATAGCACTAGGATAGATGATTTATCGGACGAAATCCAAGAGTTGCTGGAAGATTTTGCTGATATAGTAGTGGACGGACTACATTGTTTGTTGCCACCTATCATGAGTATAAGTCATCATATCAATCTTATACCTGAAGAAAGTTTTTCGAACAAAGAAGCTTATAGGTTAACACCACAAGAGAATGAAGAAGTTAAGAGACAAGTCCAGGACTTAATGGACAAAGGATTGATTCGGGAGAGCTTGAGTCCATACATTGTTCCAACAATGCTCAACCCAAGGAAGGATGGTGGTTGGATAATGTGTATAGACTCAAGGGAAATCAACAAAATTACCATCAGGTACAGGTTCCCATTGCCAAGGATGGATGACTTGATGGATTGCTTGAGTGGAGCAAAGTTTTTTTCAAAGATTGATTTGAAAAGCAGATATCATCAGATTAGAATGAGAGAAGGTGATGAATGGAAGACAACATTCAAGATGAATGAAGGGTTATATGAATGGCTTGTCATGCAATTTGGCTTGACAAATGTGCCGAGTACTTTCATGAGTTTGATGAACGAAGTCTTGAGGGATTTCATTGGGAAATCCGTCATTGTATATCTTGACGATATATTAATTTTCAGCAAAACTGAAGCAAAGCATTTGAAGCGTTTAGTTGTAGTGATAAGAAGGTTACAACAAGAGAAATTGCTGATCAACATGAAGAAATCGTCATTTATGAGGACAAAACTCATTTATTTGGGTTTTGTTATCTCTGAAAATGAATTGAAAATGGATCCCGAAAAGATAAGGGCGATTAAGGATTGGCCATTGCCGAAGAGCATGTTTGAAGTTCAAAGCTTCCATGTTTTGGCTAGCTTGTACAGGAAATTAATACGAAACTTCAGTGGAATTAGCACACCGATGATGAATACGATGAAGAAAAGACATAAATCTTTTCACTAGATGGAGGAAGCAGAGAAGAGCTTCAACCCGTTGAAGAAGAAGATCACTGAGAAACCAATTCTGGTTTTTCCAGATTTCAGCAAGACATTCTAGGTCAGGTGTGATGCGAGTGGATTTTCCATTGGAGTGGTCTTAAGCCAAGACAATAGGTTAGTCACGTATTTCAATGAAAAATTAAATGAAACAAAGATTAAGTACTCCACGTATGACAAAGAATTCTACATCGTCATACAAGCGCTAAAGAAATGGAGGCACTATTTGGTTCCAAAAGGGTTCGTTTTGTACAGTGATAATCATGCTTTGCAATTTGTGACTCGACAGGAGAAGTTGAACCAAAAACATGCTAAATGGGTTGAATACATGTAGAATTTTACTTTTGTGATTAATCATATTTCTAGAACTGTTAACAAAGTTGTTGATGCTTTGAGCAGAAAATATTTGCTTATGCAGGAATTTAGAATTAAGACTTTGGGTTTTGATAACCTCAAAGAAATGTACGGGGATGATCCAAATTTCAAAGAGGCATATGAGGCATATGAGAATCCAATTCTCAGGGACAAAAGTTAATGGATAGAGTACATGATCTAGGATGGACTATTGTTTAGGGGAAATCAACTATGTATTCCAAAATGGTCCATGAGGAAGAATTTTCTGAAGGAAAAGCACAGTGGAGGATTGGTCGGACACTTAGGCCATGAAAAAATGTTCTCAAAGTTGAATGGATCATATTACTGGCTAGGGATGAGGACAGATGTGAAGAAATTTGTGGAAAAATGCAGAATTTGTCAGCACATGAAGGTAAAAAGGAAGAATGTTATCTCAGCCATTACCCATACCTGAAAGGCCATGGGACGTAGTAAGCATGGATTTCATATTAGGACTACCAATGACACAGAGGGGATATGATTCAATATTTGTAGTGGTAGATAGATTTTCAAAGATGGCACATTTCATACCATGCCAGAAAACTAGTGACACAACTCATATTGCGAACTTGTTTTTCAAGGAAGTCGTCAGACTTCACAGCTTGCCTAGGAGTATCATTTTTGATCGAGATACCAAGTTCGTAGGACATTTCTGGAGGACCTTATGGAAGAAGCTAGGGACAAAATTGTCTTTTATCTCAGTGTATCATCCTCAAATGGATGGACAGATAGAGGTCGTGAACATGAGCTTGGGATATTTGTTAAGGAGCTTAGTGACTGAACATCACAGTCAATGGGGTCACATTCTGCCACAGGCAAAATTCACTTACAATGATTCATTCAATAGAAGCACATGGCAGATTCCATTCCAAATTATAGATGGAATGTAGCTAAGGGGAGTCTCTGAATTGAAAGATTCATAACAAATTGAATTCAGGAGTGCTAGTGCAGAGGACTTTGCAAAAGGAATGAAGGAGCTTCATAGTAGAATCAAGGAGCGATTGCAGAATTCAAGTCAAGAGTACAAGTGTAGAGCATATCAACAATGGTGACAACTTCAATTTGAAGTTGGTGATTTGATTCTTACGCATTTGAGGAAGGAAAGGTTCCCAAGGGGAACATACGACAAGATAAAAATGAAGAAAATTGGACTGTGCAAGGTCATAAGAAAATTTGGGGCAAACACGTATGAGATTGAATGACTCAATAGGGTTGGAATTTCACCGATATTCAATGTCACGGATTTGTACCCTTACAGAGCTGAAGAAGAAGGAGCAAAATATGAACAAGAAAAAATTCAATGGACAAAACAAATGCCTGTAGCTGAAAAGCCACAGATAGAAAGCATAATTGACAAGAGGATTAGCAGAAAGACCAGAAGAAAAGAGTATTTTGAATACTTGGTCAAGTGGAAAGGTCATCCAATTGAAGATGCCAGCTAGTAGAATGAAGCAGAAATTCAAATACATGGACAAACTTTGCAAGAGCTCATGAACAAGAGTTCATGAAAATTTTCAAGCAAGGGAGTGTTACAGGTATGAACTAACTGAGAGGGGGGGGGGGTGAATCAATTAGTTTAGATTATTAACTATTTCTCTTCTTTTTAACTTTGAATCATTAATCTTAGTGGCAGTGAGTATTTACTGTGAAATTCAGAGTTATAAACATAAAGCAGATAACATAAATAATAGCAATCACACACAACATTCACTCACAAGTATGAGACACAGATTTTTCAAGAGGAAACCCAACCAGGGAAAAAACCTCGTCTTCTTAAGAGGTTAAGAAAGCTCCAACTACGTTACATCTCATCTTTTATGAGCACCAACTCATAGAGGCTACAACCTCTGATTGCCAGCACCAACTGGCTGAGAGCACCAACTCCCACAGAATCC
>JZKD02S1642911.1:1259743-1274164 GCA_000966675.3 Picea glauca
ATACACATGTATTATCAGCCACTACATTCCAGAAATATCACTCTCTCTCCTGCAATTTTGTTTATTGTAATTTCCCATTATGTAGCTACTTTAACCCACAACTTTCTTGTTGTAATATCTAACATTTCCTGAAGTGTTTTCAACTTCATGAGTTATAAATACTCACATCATTTAATCCTCTAGCATAATCATTTCTATGTTATATAGTATATACATGCATTCACCCCAAATGCACTCAATGATTCTTGTACTTGTAACATTTTTAATCGCTGCAAAACTGATCTTGAAATTGTAACAACAACAATCCAATCACCTCCAGCTAGTATTCATATTAGATATAATGCATCTATCCATCATAACATATTTTCAGTACCACATGGTTTCCATAATGAAACAACATATTACTAAATAAGATAACAATCAATGTGCCAATACCCATGGCCACATCTATACAATGCATCCATGCATTGGCTACATAATACCACATAACTATGTCATGCATTCCACCACGATGACTTGGAAGGCCTAGACAACGCCTCAACACATCATCCACACACTTCCCACTGCCTACCTGACTATTAGGATACCTTCCTTTTCAACCCAAACATAACAACAAGAATTTAATTCGCAAGTGCTCTTCAGTGTCGACAAAGAGGTTGCAGTTCAAATGATCTGTATTATTTTCGGCAGGAAATGAGAGTGGAGATATAAGAAATAAATGTACAGATATATCTCGGATATCAAATAATATAACATAAATTTATCAAATATGCAACCATAAACATAGAGATAGAGTAATACATAATTTTCTATTAATGCATGAAAATGTACAAAGACTATAAAATTACAGAGTGAAAGACTCACTAGAATGGTGGCAACTTATCTATGAGAAGAGATGTGTCCTCTACTCACATTCACAAGAATATGTTTATAAAATGAGGCTCCAAAGGAGTTTTTATCATAAATAAAATACAAAACCCTAACCCTGAAAGATGAAAAGCCAATAGTTTTGTGGACCCTGTTTTGGGTAGTTTGGTGTATCAACTTCCCAGGGGCGTAACTTTGGCATACGATCTCTGTTTGGGGCACACGATATCTCACTGGAAAGGTATCTTCAAGGATATTCATTTAGGGGTCTCAATAATAAACTTTGGTTATCAATGAGAACCTAGATCCAAAAAAACCTTCATTTAGATCCCCAAAATGGCCTTGGAAGTTAAAAACTACTAAAAATAGTAAATTACCAAAATCGCCAGAAAACTGTTTTGAGCCCATTGGAAAAGGTGGGTGGCCAATGATATCCACCTAAATAAATACTCCCTCATTAGGAAGCAATTATATCCATTTATTTGAGTGCCTGGGGGAGAAGGAAAAGCATTTTCTAACTCTGCATCTTGCTGAGCTGCTTGCCTTGTTGGAGAAGTTGCATTGCTTAGCTTGTTGAAGGTTGTCATGAACATGTGGCTGGAACGGTTGGAAAATATTAACCAGTCTGGATACATGAGATGCATGTGTGCAAAAGTAATATTTACACTTTTCTACAATCTTGTCGACCTACTTTTGTTGGATAGAAGGTGCTTGGATTGAGGTTGCAATGGTGTTCTTATGTTCACACTTTGAACAGACTGTGAAGAAGCTGAATTTTGTAGTATGAGATACTACCTTGTAGCACAATTTAGGTGGGACAATATTTTGAATTACCTTTGGTATTCTATAGAGATTCCCCCCCAAAGTAACAATGACACTACTGGGTCGAGACTCATAAACAACATGGCACTTCCACATATATCACTGCCCAAGAGAACATCACAGACAACCAATGGGGAAACATCAAATAATACATCATCCTTGAAGGGTTGGATGCCATATGACAATTGACACTACTGGTTGACACAAATATCTCATTCGTGTCAAAGCCACTCGATGTTTTATGGCTGTGGGTGTGGTGTTGTCAACAATCCCAAATGTTTGATGACCTCTACTGAGATGAGGTTCTTTTGGATTCCGCTATAAAAAATAAATGCAATGGGGTCCCTTTCACCCACATATGTTAATGAAAAAGGTACTCCCCCTCTTAAGGATCTGTTGGTTCTTCTGCTTGAATTACTTTGGTCGTGAAAATAGAAGTGGGCTCTGCGCCGATGATCTGTCTTTTACCAATAATTTTAGAATCATATTTTGAATCAGGGTTCGGCTCCTTGTCTTTGATCTCGACCACCAATCACTGTTTTGAGCAACATTCATCAGTGTTGTGCCAACGGATTTTGTGGAAATCACACAATTTTCTGTTGTCCTTATTCATCTTACCATGACCCTTCTTTTCCTGTGGCTTAGACTGGTTTTTAAGAAGCTGTTTGTTAGGGCCATCTTTATCATACCTTGGTTGTTCCGTATTTGTAGACCTGAACTCCCATTTGTTCTGGTGCTTAAAATTATGCTCGATTTTAACAACATATCGATAAGCAACAACCAGTGATGAGATGTCTAGAAAATACATTTCAATTTGGATGTATCTACGTAGAGATCGAAGGTATTTGAGAACCAAATGTCATTTGGAGTCTTTGATACCCAACTTGGTGCGCAAGGTATGGAAGGTATTGATGAACTCCATAACTGCTTGGCCCCTCTCTTGCCACAATGTGGTCCATCTCATATACTGCTCCTCATAGTTTCCAACAGGGTAATATTGTTCCTTTACTGCGTCCACAAAAAAATACCAAGTGGGATCGACCCCATATATTCCAGATTCTTCTGTGGAACTTTTCTCCTAGTAAGTTTTCCACCAATGTTTGACATGGGGGAGATATTTAAGGAGTGAAAAGGTGATCTTTTTCATGTCTGAAAAATGGTGAACAAAGAAATAACCTTCTAATAGATTTAACCATTTGTTTAGGGAATTCACATCTATCTAACCTTCAAATATGAGAATATCAAAATTAACCTATACCTTTAAAGGACAGGTTCTTCCAAAGTGGTTGATTGATGAATATGCGCCTATTTCTATGGACATGCGTTGAAGGATGTGGAAAAATTCCCTATCATTTCGTCCCTCTGTCGTGTGAGAGATTTCTCAATCAACAGATTGATAGAATCGTCTTCTCTATCATTTTTCTTTTCTTCCGCCATGGATTATTGAGAGGGGGGGTGAATCAATAATAGATCAATTTAATTCTTTTTAACCATATAATCCAAGTGTTATATCAATGTATCATTATCATCCAATAACTACAGAGTAAATAAGTAGCTCAAAACATTCCATCATTCTACTACAACATTCTTGAATCAAATATTGTTACTCCTAGTTCTTCACTAGGTTACTTCATTAACATTTCCCTATGAAACCACACCTTTCACACTTAATACCATTCCCCAATGGAAGTCCATTTCACTCATTGAAAATTTTCAGTTAAGGGAGCATTCCTAATTCTTTGCATTGGCATTCTGCTTCCACTTTGAACTTTGACATAAGAAGTGGATCTCTTTCACACATAAGCTTTGCAACTGTCTACACCTCTCCTCCTTCGCGGACAGGTAGTCATACTTTTCCTTTGATGCCAATCCATGACATATTTAACCTGATAGCCTCATATCCTATGTGAGGGTTCTTCCTTTTCTAGTACCTGCAATTTATTCATATTTTGTGGTTGTTGAATAATACTTATGTTCCACTATTCTTGAGTTCTTTGTTCACCTTCCTTACTTTCTTTGTAGTTCTTGATTACCTCGCCCAACTCTTGTAATCTCTTTCATGCTTCCATGACCCTAACATCTGGTCCTAGACTGGAATTGAACTGATTATACCTCTGATCCTGACAAAATATTCAAGAAATCATCTCGTTAGAATTATACATATCATACAAAAATTATCAATTAAATTTACAGGTACCTTTTATGTTTAATTCATGAAGAAAATATATCATAGTTATCCAAATTAGAATAATTCTAAGCTATTCTCCTCTGAATCATCCTTCCAACAGCTGCATTCTTGTCCCAATCGGATATCTGAGCTAAAATTTAGGGCTCCCCGAAAAGCCACTTTTATCCCCCTTAGCTGATACAAAAATTGAATTTTGCATAGGAACTTCCTTCAATCTAATTTCCATGTGCCCATGGCTTGAAACCACAGGATCATTAATTATTTAGCGCCTTCCCCTAGTGATTTTCTCTTTATTGTCTACACATGACCTTGTTTGAACATAATGTCTGAGGCCTTATTCACTTCTAGGTCCTTCGTGCCTCTAAACAACCCCTTTAACTTATCATGAGACCGACGCAGGATCCAATTCCTTTGGAATTCGGCCTTTGAATATTCTCCCTCTTCAATCTCTAATTTCTCCTAGAGGTAAGATTCACCGAAACCCTTCCAACGAATCTACTAGAAGATTGAACAATCGAGATTTGATATCCCGTCAACTGGATGGTACCGTCCCATATAGAGGCTTCAACGAGATCAATGGTCATAAATTAATCAAATGTTGATATATATGGTCTTTACACACTTCGTAATTTTAGAATTTCGGGCTTCGTAGGTTCTGCCTATACCAAACAACATTCCCTCCAAACTCCGAACTTGCAAAATCATGGAGAGGATCTTCAGAGTATTCTTACTACAGTGCTTTGGATCTTTGGAATTCAGAGGTTCTCACAACAACATACTCCCTTATCCCCAAATGTCAAAAATTTGAACATCCAGAGTCTCATCAGCAACTACGCATCAGAGGTAATAGGTGTTGAAAATATATAGATGGCGCATGGCCTAATATACAGGTGACACATGTCAAGTCATAATTGGCACAAAAGGTCCGTGAATATCATAAAATAGAATGACACATGGCATGCATGAAGTGGGTCCATGTCACCCTCGGTGACATAAACATGCCACGTCACTACGACGCTCCTAGACTTTATCTATTTCAGGATTCATAACTTTATTCTACCATACACCTCAAAACTACTGAATGTCAAACTGGTGAACTCTCGGTCTATCGCTCTCTAGAGATTCGGGACTTCAAGATTAGGGGGACTTCACCACATAACATTACAAATATCCCGAACTGACAAAATTTTGAACTGTTCTTCTCTGGATTTTCAGGACTCCGACACTTTGGGGCTTCGAGCTTCAAAGGATTTTTCAACTCCATCCAACAATTCCTCTGAACGCCAAACTTATGAACAATCGTTAATCTGCGGACATGTGTCCCCTAACCGCGAATGGTACATATTGACTCTAGAATTTAGAAATTGAAGAAAACTTCTCTAAGTGACATAAGGAATAAAACTCTTGAATGTCGAATACTTGATAATCTGTAGACACACTTCCCAAATGATATGAAAATGAAAAAGGTTTGTGTGCACAAGTTTGCAAGTGAAATAGTATGCGGTTTAGGTAATTGGATCAAGTTGCAAACAAATAAACTTAATGAGGTTTTTTACTTAACATGAGAAACATAAACAAACATAAACAACCATCAAGAATAAGAACATAACACAACAAAATGATAAAGGATTTCACCCCTCTCTTGGGCTACATCTCCTAGTCCAGCTTCTAATGGATCATTTTTATTAATTCTCAAAGTGTCAAAATCATTGCTTTGCAATGCTCAAAATTCAAAATAGATGGCTTCAATGGCTCCATAATGTCCAAAAACCCATAGCTGGGCTCTTCCTGCACCTGGTTTGGCCAAACACTAAGAAGAAATCAGTTCCTAGAAGTTTCTCCCCAATAACTTGCTATACTTGCTCACCAAAACACACTACATCAAAACTGAACCTAACTCCTTGCGTTTCCCGTGCCAAAAAAACAACACGTGTGCCATTCCACAAATTGTCCCAAACTGTCACACGGTTAGGAGGACTGACACCTTTTTCAATGGAGGTTACAATCGTATAGCCCCATGTGGCCTGGCACCGATCCAAACCCTGTACCCATCGACCTTTCATTGGAACACTACACTCGGGGTCATATGGAATGGTGTAGTGTGACTAGGGTTGGGGCTAAGCCCTGATCCTTTTTCACCTGGAATTTTTTTTTAATGAAAATTAAAATAATATCTTTGTCGTATATGGTTATGACACACCATGTAGGCAGGCTGGTAGCCCAGCCTACATGAGAACACGACCACTACTGTAGGTCCCGGGTTGGACCCCGTGGAATCCAAAAAATGTTTTACACCAATAACCAACAACGGGGTGCCATGTGGTGGCCCCTAGCCACAAACATGCCATGTGTCAGACCAGGATTGGTCCGCCACACCCTTCCAACTCAGCTTGGCAAGTCATTACCTTGACAACTCACCTGTACGCTCCCCTTTCCACGTCAATAGTATGGTGTACACAGTTAACGTATATGGACTGTGTACAATCAATATTTTGCCTGTTTGGAAAAGTGGACAGAACATGATATCTCTCGCATATGATATCTTTTTGATCCTGTTCAAGTTGCAATGGGACCGTAAGGACAAGATCTACGTAATGAATCTATTTTCTGGCAATTTTGAGCACTTTGATTTTTGATCATATTGTGATCCCCTGGATAACTCCTCCCCATTGGGAAGATTTTGGACCCCCAAAAGAGTACTTTCATTCAATTTGAATATGAGGCTACAGTTCCCTCACCTTTCCAACCTTAATCCATTTAGCTTTGCCTAGATTTGTGCTTTTAATACCAACATGAAGGTATTCCACATTCCCTCATTTTGAAGTTCTCATCTTCCTGTCAAGGATTGTATCCTCGTGCAATTATGAAAGATATTCTAGCAATAAGTCATCTATGGAAGGAATCTGAACATGCTCTCCTTGATCATCAATCAAAGGAGGCTCATACAATATCAAATTCTCAACATTAACAAATGCATACATTTTCATATAAGGATAAAAATCCAAATGGAAGGCATTGCAACCAATCTTTTCAAGAATCTTGAAAGGTCCATATCTAAATGGTTTCAGTTTTCTACGTTCTCCTTTAAGCCTCTCTTTGATAATGTAAAAAAAAACTTCATCTCGAACTTGGAAACTGTGATTAACACAATGCTTGTCATGTCTTGTCTTGTACCTGTCTTGGCTCTTTTCCAAGTGTTCTTGTACCATTGGTTACACCAATTGAATTTGTTCAATGAACTTCTTTTCTCTACCAATGTCATAATGACCATCAATAGAAATATCCTTCCCAAAGATAAAATCTAAAGGATATTTTGGAAAATAATCAAAACATGCCTCAAATAGATATGTTTGAGTCGAAGAGTACTTAGCCCAGTTATAAGCATGTTGAATGTAGTGTAGGTGTTCATCCCAAAGATTAGGATGTTTGTTGCAATAAGGAGAAAGAAGATGTACTATTGTTCTATTCACCACTTATGTTTTACTATCAGTTTGAGGATGAAATGTTCTTCTCTTTTTCATCTTGGTGTCCATGAGCGCTCATAAGCTTGACTAAAATTTCCCAATAAATCGAGAATCTCAATCATAAATAATGGATTTGGGAAACCCAAAATGTACCCAAACTTGCTGAAATAACATTTGTGTCTTTTGTTCAGCTGTAACCTACTTCTTACAAGGAATCAAAACACACATTTTTCTGAAATGGTCAACTGCAACATAAAGATAATCATGATTCTTTTTATACATGGGTAACCTCCTACAAAGTCCATGGAAATGTTTTCCCAAGGACGAGAAGGAACCGAAAGTGGAGTATACAAACCCAACTTTGTATTTCTAGGCTTACTTGTAGCACATAAAGAACATCCTCTTACATATCTTGAAACACTTTCATTCATTTTATGCCAATAGCAATACCTTTGCAAATTAGCCACTGTCTTGCCTACAACAAAGTGGCCAGAAATAAGAGAAGAATGTGCTTCCCTTATGATGTTGAATCTTTCACCTTGTGGAATACATAGCTTGCCAAGATAATACAAAAGCTTATCATGCACATGGCAATCCAATTCCTCAACTTGGTTTGAATGACACAAAGTTTCATAAACCTATTTAAAATCCACATCTAAAGCATGTTGTTCAACATAGCTCTCATGCATGGTAGAATTATGCTTAAGAATAACTAAAGCACTAACAATAGGAATAGAAAACATATCAACAACTTTGTTATAAATTCCTTTCTTATACCTGATAACCAAGTGGAATTGTTGTAGGAAAACCATCCATCTGAAATATATTTCTTGTTGTAGATTTGTTTGTGATTGTAAGTATTGTTGGTTGATAATCTATGTGAATGATAGTTTCTTTTATGAACAAATAATGTTTCCATTTTTTCACACTTTGCACCAATGCATACAACTCCTTATCATATGTAGGATAATTAATCACAACACCATTAAAAGTTTCATAATGAAAACAAATGGGATTACCGTGTTGCAACAAGACTGCTCCCATTACATAGTTACTTGCATCTATTTGTATCTCAAATGGCTCTCTGAAATTAGGAATTGCAAGAACAAGAGTTGAACTAGTCTTCTCCTTCAATGCATAAAAATATTTGTGTTTCTTTCCTCCCCATTGGAAAACTTGCTTGATTCTTGTCACTACATGTATTGGAGCTGCAATTAAAGAGAAGTTATCAATAAAATCTCTCCAATATTGTTAAGCTATGGCTTACCTTAACCAATCTCTAAGTCTAGATTATCACCTATATTTGTATTATTCATTTAGGATATTAGTAATATATCCTCAAGTGATGAATAATGATTTAGTTAATATTTCCTAGCCTAGTCATCATGCATGATTTTAGGATGTAGAGAAAATCTCTCTATGAGGTGGAATCACCCATTGTACTATAAATATGTACCATTGGTGTGAATACTTTTGAGTGTTGGCTAGTGATCTTTTTCCACCATGTTGTTGTTTTTGTTTATGTTTTATCAATCGGTATCAAAGATTCTTTGTTTTATCAATTGGTATCAGAGCTCTTATGGTATTAAGGGCCTAATAGCTTCTCCATGGTGAAAAGAGGATGAAAATATCAGATCCATGGTGAAGAAATGGTGATAATATCAGAGCCATGGTCAAAATTGTGAAGGAAGAGCAACGATACTAAGTGCAGTTTCATTTTTAGGACCGTATCGTGGACTGTATCAAGGGTTGTATCATGGACTACATTGAGGACTGTAACACATACCAGATCTATTTTTAGTTTGTATTTATTTTTCAAGGAATGTCTTCAAGGAGAGTGATGGACCCATATGGAGGAGTGATGCAAGAAATTTTCCCAAGATAAAGACAATGATCCAATACCTGCAATGAGTAGTTCAAGTGATAATTTTTCATGGCATGTTGTTTATTGTATGTATTTATAATGGACAAATCCCAATTTCTGTGTGAATTGAGAATTATGAGATGTCTTTAGTTGTGTCTCTTGATTTGTTTTCACGCTGGGTGCATTTTTGCATTGACGTTGCCAATCAATAGATTTACCAGAATCCTTTCTCTATAATTTGTGTGATTAAACCCTCAATTGAAGAGATTTGTACCATTCATCCTCCTATGATATACATAGATCTAAAGTGGTCTTTGGCCAAGAAAACATAGATCTGGAAAAGAAAATGTAGATATGGCCAAGCAAATGTATATTTGGCCAAGCAAATGTAGATTTGGCCAATAGCAATGTTATAGCAAGATTTGCCTCACCCCATGAAATCTTGCACATAGGGCCTTTTTCCATTTCCCTATGCAGAACTAAAGTCCCCTTTTGCAAATCCCAGAGCTAAAAACATAATTTTTCCACATATACGCTCCCTGCCTATATTACAACATGTGTATACGCATGTTACACCACTACAACCCATGTACGTTGGGAAATGTGCCCAAAATTAGAAAATGGTGTCAGGTTTCCATGTCACGTCATGAGATCAACGATCCTTGACCTTCCATATACTAGAAATGTTCTAACTTGGCCCTTCAATTCCATTTGAAGGCTATAAATGGGCCAAATCCAAGCTATGGAAAAGAGGAGAAAGAATTCAACTTTGAGAGCAAAGTTACTCTAGAGAAATTATTCAATTCACATTGAGTTTGCATCTCTTTGTCCTTTAAGTCTTAACACATTGTTCATCCCCCAATCCCTTCCCCTATTGATTGAGAACTTCATTGTCTCTCTTATATGATCTTTCCTTTGGTGGAGGATTGAAGTGGTGGAGGCCCAACTGAAAGGAAATTAGTTTCTCGATTCCAAACCATGCCGATACAGAAGTTTGTAACTCATTCACTTCTGCTGATTATATCTTAATAGAAGTACTATTTTCTCGTCCAATTAATATCTCAAAAATATTTGAATTGTTATTCCATGGACATATTTGTTATGCATGTTGATGGATTACGCTATTGAATGTGATAACATCATATATTATCACCATATGCTTGCATTGCTTGGTTGTTGAGGACTAGTTGTAGGTATATTTCTTTGGGTCAAGTGCTCAACGGTGGAATTCATCGAATGTTTGGACGAGGTAGGCATCTTATCTTGTATTTTTATTATATTCACTTATATAACATACATGATATTAGAGTTGACTTCTGAAATCATTTCCTTCTATTGTGGTTTACCCCTAGCCATAGAGAGATTTTCCTCGTAACAGAATTGGCGACCATACTAAGGATAAAATCTTTTTTGGGGGGGTTTGGAGTGTTTTTCTCATTAGATTTCTCTCATTCATATTGAACTTATTGTCGTATGATTTCTTGATAGCCTCTGTTCACTTTGATTCTGAGTTTTTTAGCCTTCTCCTTAGCCTAGCTGTGTTTTGAAACATATATGTAGGTTTTCCCTTGACAGACGCGTACATACACGTGTTGTACTTCTGCAAGTTGCGTACATATGCACTTTTCCCTTGAACATTCACGTTCATCAACCTTCGTTGCTTGATTTTTGGGTTTGGTGGTTGTTGGGTAGGTTTTGATGATTGATGAGTCTTCTTGGGTCTCTATAGTGAATGTTAAGTGTCTTTGGAATGACAGGAAACCTATCTTTGGTTGAATTTTGGGGGAGTGCCTTTCTCATCATATTTTCATTTTGATTGTCCCTGCACCTTGGGCTGGGTGTTTTTCTCCTTGATATCTTACTTGGGTTGTCTCTGTATAATACACAGTAGAGTCTTTATATCAAGTTGTTGTTCATTCCTTACATTTTCCTTCTCTTATATTGAAAATACAAAAATATTAGGAATTTTACATTGATCTTTTGAGTCTTTGTCATTTATCTTAGTGCATGTAAAAAAAATTGCAGTTTATTTAGAATATCAGAATTAAATTGAAAATTGCATTTTTGAGAAGCATATCATTCATTGGAAATTGAAGTTAGGACTTTTCATTGTATTCATATTCATTTATTTTACTTGTTGATTCATAACATCACTAGTTTCACAACCGCACCTTTTGAGTAAGCAAGGCCATTAAAACTAACGCTATAATTTAAAATTGATTAGTAACGATTTTGTTTTCTAGGGTGCACAAACTAGCTTAGGATTTAGTGCCTTGGAATAGGATTTTGTGAGTGAACTTCTCCAAGGTTATTAAATCAACATATGTGTCTGACTAAGGGAGTGGAAAAATCCATTGTATAATTGGTAATATCAGGAGGCTCCACTTACAACAAAGTTAAGCATGAGGTCGCATGAGTTCGGTTGAAGGGATATCCCCCCAATACCTTCTTAGCATCAAAGATATTTATGGGGATCTATTCACATATGGGGATCTTTCTAGTTCCCTTACCTCCATGAGAGGTAGTGCTTTCAAGGTTTCAGGCTTTGCTACCCTACCCATACGGTGGACCCGACTTACAACTGTTCGCCTATGCATCAGTTATACCATGGTTGATTAGTTTCTTGACTTAGGTGCCACATAGGTTACTTTTAGGGGTCATTCTATAGGTACCCTTAGTCAGATAAGGGTCGGAAAACACACAACCTTTATGGAGGATTACCTCTCCGGGGGGATCTGACTGAATGGTTGTTAATCCCATGAGGGCCCTTATAACTGATTTTGTTTCCTCCAATATTTAGCAGTGGAGTATTAGTCCCCTCTTGGGCGAGGCATACCTACTTTAGAGAGGGAGGTCCCTTTCACCCACTTTATCTTGTTTGTGTGCATATTAGCAGTTTGAATATTTTTGGTGTTCTCTTTGATTAGTAGTATACCTTTGAGATTTTATACCATCCTTTGAGTTGTCAATATCATGGATAGTGGAGCTCCTATGATATCCTCTTTTACCGCTACCCCCCCATGATGTTCAATCATTTCATAGGGACAAATCCATCCACTTTTCATAATGGTATGAAAAATTATGACACTCAGTCCATGTCTTGGGTCTCTAATCATTTTCCTATTGATATGCCAAATGTGCCTTCACCCTTTCCATCCTCTCTCTGGCCCAGTTATATGAATCCTAGTTTTGGATCCAGGGGCACCATGGCCCCACCATATATGTAGTCATTTGATAGGAGTCATGTCCCTCAACCAACTCTCACTATGGGAGGTTGGAACCTCCCCTCTTACAAATCCAGTCCTAGTGTTGGGCTCTAAATATGTCCTAAAAACAACCTTAGTCTGACATTAATTTTATCAACCGAGGATTTGTATTCTCTTTCAAGAATGTCAACAAAGTCTATGCAGATAGTTGTAGATTTTTAAATAGTGTAGATAATTCAATTACAGTAAATTCGAGTCTATCTAAATTACTGCAATAATCAAGTTCTTCACACATTAACTAAAAACTCTGAAACTAATAACTCAATCAAAAAAATTGTAGTCTGAATAATAACACACCATGAATCAAAGCATAAATCACTTTACTGAATTCATTCATTTATCTAAGAAACGATAATTTAATCTACGAAATAACTTAATGAATCAATCTCTCAATAACTAATTAATCTGTTGGAAAGGAACAACGATCTACTGAATATTTAAGAAGGAACAACAAATGTGAATTTAAACGAAAGGAATAATAAATGTGAATTTAACGAAAGGAACAACAAATGATAATTTAAATGAAAGGAATTCACAAGTGATAAATTGACAACAATGGGAAATGGAACAACAATCGATAATCTCCAAATGGAACATCCATTATCTACAAATGGAGCAACATAACCAATTCATAAAAGAATCAACACATTAACGAGTTTATCTTAACTACTGAAAATAAATTAAAATCACATAACTATAACATAATTGATATGATTACAAATGATACAGTAGATCCCATCAACTGGGCCCACTGTCTTCAGATGATACTGCTATGGAAAACTAAGTACACATAAGTGATCAAAACACTTGAAGCTTTCATTAATTCCATAATTGATAAGTCATTTACAATGGTATTGTTGTAGAAAGTGTCAACAATTTAAGAGATCTAAATTCTTGGGTATCTCTCCATCATTCACTATTCTTTATATATCACAATGAGATAAGTAAATTAAGCTATCCAAAGGATTGAGAGATCCTCAAGATTTCTTTTACTGTTTATGAATATTGCAAGATAAAAATTCAATCTTACTTTGAACAGTTTTGTTCTGGAATTCTTCGATCTTCAATGGCCTGTGCATATTCATGATCTTCTTAATTGTCTTTAGTTAACAACAATTGTCCATTTATGCATAAAATCAAAACAATTCAAACCAAAGTTTAGAAAATATCTAATAGCATTCAATATTATTTCCTAAGATCTTTTTAACCATTTTCTTCCCTAACTACTTCAAGTTAATAGAAAAGTCAACAAAGAACATATCACAAACCAAAGTAACAAGGAGAATATTTATGCCTTTTACTCAACCAAACATACCCCCCAACTTACCCAACATGTCCTCATGCAACAAGATAATTTATATGCAAATCAATGATACTGAAGGTTGGAGAGGTCTCTTCTCTAGGTTTTTCGAACCCATGCTTACCTTTAAGATCTTCAAAAGAATAATCTTCCCTTTTATTATGAATTTCATAAATACTCTGATAACCCTTTGAAGGATACCAAATAATGGAGGGATTGTACCTGCATCCAATCTAGGAAGGACCTTCTTCCATGATCATTTTGGCATACCTTTCTAGCCTGACAAAAATGGCTTGAAAATTCCTGAAACCAAATGGTTCCTTGTTCTTGACTTCATTTGAAGAGACATTCCATATTAATTTGGAAATAGAAAGGGCTTATTCTTTAATTTCTCCAAAATACTGCAGCCCTAAATGTACAACATGTCTATGGAAGGGAGCTAAAGATTCCACAATCTTCTCTCTCTTCATGAATGCTCTATGTTGCATAATGGTATTAAAGGGTTTAGGATTTTCCCCTCTGATCCATAGGTCTAGTCTGTTATCACTCCAGGAAACTACCTAGGGTTATAGGCTAGGTATGCCTGGTAACTTACAAGATTCAATGTTTTTGGTGTTTTTTATCAAAATGGATCAATGGGATGACTAAAT
>JZKD02S1642911.1:1278523-1313743 GCA_000966675.3 Picea glauca
AAAAACTAAAATTTTGTAGCTAGAAGGCTCAACAATGAATTGAGGAAACCATCAATAGCCATGCTATTCACCATAAAACCTGACCAAAATGACAGTGCTATTTTTGGAGTTAACATAGTCCATTCTCCCTCTTCATGAATACCTTATGTGATTTATCCCACCTAATTTTATTTTTGGCAAAAGACAAAAAGGCCTGAAACTAGATATCCCCAGTGAATGGATTGGGGTTCTCTTCTATATTTTCTTTCACGATGAAATTGTGAAGATATAGTTCACACAAAAAGTATTGTACTCCATCCTCTTGTTCTTTAAAACATGAAACAACATTAGAGACAGTGGTAAACTCAAAAGGTGTACCTTCCCTAATAGCTTTTGCTTTTAATAATAGCTAATGTTCTGATACAAATATGGCATAATTAGTAGCAGGGGCCCTGCAAGATAATATATTATAATAAATAGAGACAATTTGTTTGATTTTATCCAAAGCTCCATCAAGATGACCCTATACCTTCTTCACCTTTTCTTTGGATCTGTCGAGCTGAAAAAATGTTTCATTCTCAGTTTTTTTCATGGCTCGGATTTGTCTGACAACTTTCTAATGTTCTGTCACTGTCACCATTTCATTTCGACATTGGGTCAAGGTTTATTGGGATTTTTCTAGTTATGATTCCAACCTTCTAAAAGTGGCATGATGTTTAGGGGAATGTAATACTTCTTCAGTATAAACAACTGTTTCTAATTTTGCTGGAGCATCTGGCTAAGTTTCTATTTCAACTGATTCCAAAGAAGCATGAAACTTTGTTTATGTTTCAACATAATTAGTGTGAACTGCCCTTCTGGGAAGTGCATTTCTTCCCTGTACTCTATCCCTCTTATATTTCTTCTTCTTATGGGATTTGTCATCTTGTTCCAGTTGCTTCTTAAGTTGTCTAATTGTTTCTTTCAATCTACCAACTTGTTTTTTTAATACCTTTATTTTCTTGACCCTCTTCCTCAATGTTTTTTTTCATGTTCCATTTTTCTGATTCTATTATTTTCTTCTCCTGTTGTTTATTTCTGTCTAAGGGAACTTTCAAGGTATTCACCACCTTGATCAATTGGTAATTGATTCCCTATATATTTTGGGTGCTCTGGTTGTTATAAAGGATTGTTTCCCTCAAACTGAGGCTTTGTCTATTCTTCTCCATTAGGAGATGGCATCTCCATATTAGGAAGATATAAGATAGGGTTTGAATGAGAAGAAGTTGGAGCTTAGGGTTCTCCTGACCTGCCTGTATATTTAGTAAGTGATATACCTAAATTTACAAACACTTGGGCCATCTCTTCTTCATAAGTTCCAAAGAAATCATTCTGCTTTCCTACAGGGATTTCACATGATGGATCTTCTGTTTGTATAGTTTCCTAAGTGCTTCCAGGTTGTGTTGTCTCTTTATCCTTTCTTCTTTTTATAGTGGAGGTCTCAGCAACATAAATTGTTCTTTGTATTTTCTTTTTTTTTATGTTCCTTCCCGAATGCTCTGAGTTTCTGCCAACTAAGTAAGGTATGTTTCCATTTCAGGTTGGGGTACTGGAATTTCAATTTTGGAATTATCTCCCTCTTTCCGGGCTACCTCAATTCCTTGTGGAGAAATTTCATGGTGGACTTCAGGTTGCTCAATTTGCAGGGGCCCATCGGGCTCAATTAATTCCCCCCAAGTTATTTGTGTATAGTTTAAGTCCCTATTTACTATCAATTTTACTAATTTGTGATGACTAATTACATGGGCAGGGTCTTTGGATTTTTGGGTTCTTCCAGTGACTTCATGCAGCATGGTATTAAAAAAGAATGGTATATTTATCATTAACCATTGTTTTAATGCTTCTAGCAGATTGAGGTGGAGAGGTCTCACCACATCGTATCTCTCGTCACATGTGATGTATATTTGTATCATGCCTACTATCTCCTTCCAGGGTTCGCTAAGAGTAGTGGGGTTGAGGCCTTTTCCATTTTTGTCGAATTCTTCCCCTAGTTCTGGGAAGGACTCTACAACTTCCTTGAGTGCTTTGTATTTACCGGTCCACTGTGTTCCTTCATTTGGGAGTCCTGTTACCTCAGCTATAATGGCATCAGTAACTGGTATTTGTATGCCTCAAATTATTGAGACTCCCCCCTATAAGTTTTGGAATAATGCTAGCATGACATTTATATCAAATCCATGTAGTCTATTAAAGTATTGCATCCAACCTAGACGATGTAGAATTTCTCTTACTTGATCAGCCACTTGCAACAATGTAGGATCACAACGAATTCTTCGGCCACCCATATCTCCTGTAAAAAAGTTAGCATGACTGTCATTCCCAACTATCAACTTAGTTAGACCAGCCCGTGATAAAAAATTACTAAAAGTGGTAAAAATTACAGAACAACAATGGTATATAGAAATACGATTTTTCCCATTATCTGTAATCATTATGGCCTATCGATAATTGTGTGGAATGTCCTCCCCCCCAATGAAGGAAAAAGTTGACCTTGACCATCAATATGTGTGAACGTAATGATGGTGGTTAGTCAAGTGAGGGATAATTATTACACTACCACTATTGGGAGAACGATCGTTAATAACTTTGAAATAAATTTAATGTTAATCATGAACGATAATCATAATTTTTGTGGAAAGTACAAGTTCAAATACCAATATTCAATATGTTAAGGAAGAATCTTTCGAGTAGTCCTAATTTGTTCACATTTTATAAATATGCCACATGTCATAAATTTGTTACTTTCCCTTGTGTTTAATATAACTAGAAAGATAGAGTCCTTTTTTAAGAAAGGAAGTCTATGAACACAATAAAAAATTAGCATATTAAGTTAAACTTCAATGCCATAGGTAGAGCGACTGTTTCCAGCAGGCGTCCATAGCCTCGACAGGGTTTCCTTTTAACCCATAGATGAGCCAATATCCTCAATAAATAGTTTGAATAGTATTTTCCCAAAAAGGCCACTATCCTAGTTTGGTAGCTAGATAACAATAATTCCACTCACTAGATCGTAACAAAGTGAAGAAACTGGCTCGTGATGAGATGTCTTCTCCTTTGACCCTAAATGCCAAAGACCATTTCCCTAGTGTGATAGACATAGTGGGAATGCCACTTATGTTAATATCTTATGATCGTGGTAGGTTGGCTCGTGATGGGACCCCCCATCCTTTTTGGGAGAAGGTTATTTTATTTATTTATATTTATGATTATTTTAATTTTATTTATTATTGTTGTTGTTATTATTATTATTATCATTATTAGGCATTATTAAGGGAGACTCATGTACTCCTGAAGAGTGTGGGATGGCGTAAGAAGTGTTAAGAATGCCAAGCAAAAATGTGCCTTAGACTCCTTATTATGATTTAAAGGAAAATTACCATTCAAGTGTATGTATATATATAGGGGAAAGAAACGAATTACAGTGGTTAAGGATTATGAACAATATTAGGATAATTCAAAAAAATATCAATCCATAAACAATTCAATAAGGTATGCTAGATATTCCTCAAAAATAAAATGACAAATCGTTATGATGATGGTTAGAAGTTATTCTTTGAAAATTAGTTAGTGAAATTCATACCCAAAGGAGTGTCTAAATGTATCAGAAGCACGTATTGTTGGTGGAAACAAAAATCGTTACTTTCAAAGGAAAGGAACAAGAACCGCAAAAAAAGGAACAACAGTTGTTTCTTTCGAATGAACAATGTTACCTGGAAAAAAAGGAACTATAATCGTGACAAAGGGAATGAAAACTATTACATTCAAATGAACGATACTACCCGCAAAGGGAACAAAAATTGAAACAAAGGGAACGACAACTGTTATGTTTGAATGAACGAAACTACCCGCAAAGGGAACAACAATCACAACAAAGGGAACGACAGATGTTATGTTCGAATGAATGACACTATCTGTAAAGGGAACAAAAATCATAACAAAGGGAATGAAATTTGTTATGTTCAAACGAACGATGATGATGATGTTCAAATTTAACCATCTAATTAAGTAATTGGATACCTCCCGCAAAAATATTTGTTTTAGTGAATCTAGGATTGATTAGTCATCAACTAAATTCATTTAATTTTATTAGTAGGTTTATTCAATGATCCAGGGAATACAATATATTGGATGGTTTACGATGTCATGCATTCATTTCTACTTCTTATAGTTACATTCATGCATTATTTTAGTGTAGTTGCCCGACTTTTTTCTACAGAACATGACATATTCATCTCCTGTATAAAACAAGGTTTTAAATTCGATGGATTTTTCAAAGTGAAACAAGAGGAATTTGAAGTTTGAATAAGGAACAGAAAAGAGTGCTAATTATATTTATTACAGTCATCCTTTCTAGTTTTTGTGTTCTCCAAAGCCCTTTGTAGTGACTTTCCTAGAAAAAAAAACTTAAAACTCAATCAAATATTTAAAGAAAAATATATACAATATGTATAGTAATGATAAAAACAACAATTTCATGGAGTTGAAGCTGCTGGGTTACCTTCCCATCCAACTAAAATATGAACAATAGGATCATTACTTATGTCTTGGCAAAAGGATTCTTTTGAAAGCAGCTGATGGTAGAGTCATAGCCGATGTCCATTTACTAGAAAAGGAGAACCAGAATTGTCAATGGTAGATAAAGTGGCAGTTTCATTATCATGGACTTATTTGATTTCATACGGTCCTAGACACCCTTTCTACAGTTTCTCATGGAAATCCTGAAATCTGGAATCATAGAGAAGCACCCAATCACCTTTCTGGAAGGATTTCTTCTTGATATGCTTATCATGCCAGCTGGATCTCTGCTACTGGATAATAGTTGTGCACTGAAGGGAAAACAAGTGTGTTTTATATAACTCATTGAGATGCTGTAAGCACTGCATGTGTGCTTCCATAAGGTCCAGTCCAATTTCGTGGGCCATTCTTAGAGCCTTGATCTCAAATTCAATTGGAAAGATAGGCTCTTTGCCAAATACTAGGTGATAAGGAGAGTAGCCAACAATGTTATGCCTTGTTGTGCAATAGACCCAGAAGGTATTTGGAAGCTCGACTGCTCAATTTTGACAGTTTGTTGAAACTATTTTTGTCAAGATTTCCTCCAAGACTTTATTGGTACTCTCCACTTGTCCATTTTCTTGTTGGTCGTATGGGGAGGTAACCCTATGTTTAATGTGATAATTGCTAAAAGTGGTAGATATTTTATGTGTTGTAAATTGTGACCCTTCGTCTGTGATTACTTCCTTGGGTAATCCATGTAAATGTGTTGAACCTGCACAGAATAGATCTAGCTAGAAAATACTACACGCATTTGCAGAGAGAAATTGAGAATGAAGAACCAAGATAGAAAGAATGGTGTAATTCTCATTAACCGTATTCCACACTCAAAGAGTGAATACTTTACAATATATATAGGATATATGAGTAACTAATGAGCCATAGTGGTGGTGTAGATTGATTTGGACACACACTAGCAGTTACAAGAGTAAACTTCCACCTAGTCTAGTCTCTTAGGCAGTTACAGGAGTGAACTGCCACCTAGCTGAGTTAACTAGTCAACTAGTCTTCAGTTAACTGACTGAACAAAGAGTAGTGAGTTGGTGATAATCCCAATGTTTCATGGTGACAAAACCAATGCAACATCTAAACTCAACTCAACTAGTCAAACTGAAGTGTCAACTAAAAGAGAATATTTTCCAGGTGGAATATTATCCCCTAAAATATAGGAGACTAGATAATGACTAATTATGACTAATAAACAAGGAATAAACTTAGGAAAAATAAATCCTAGGTATGTGTGAAGTAACTCCAACACCCCCCCTGAACATCACTATGGTGAAAATAAATAATGG
Organism: Picea glauca; assembly: GCA_000966675.3. NCBI lineage: Eukaryota > Viridiplantae > Streptophyta > Pinopsida > Pinales > Pinaceae > Picea > Picea glauca. Next base: position 1,284,391 of record JZKD02S1642911.1, read on the forward strand.
GTCCTGGCTATGAGGCCATGTTAGGTACCCAAATACAAAAGATACAGTGAACTAAACGAGGAAAGAGGGAAAATCTCATGGGAATAAACCCCCCCCCTCAAATTACAATGAATAAAATAAAAAATGATAAGGAACAAAAGGCATTTGCTAAGCAACCATGTCCTTCACTCCAAGAAGACCTCGCAACTATGCAAGTTTGTGCTCTTTGAAGATTTTGTTGAAGATGTAGATGTCTGCACGGATCTGATGAAGTATATCCATAATTGATATTTCCACACATATCCACTTTATCTTCTTGTAATGAATACTATCCAAATAAATTTTGGATGAAATTTTGAAAACCGTGTGGCCATTTTATGAAAAACGCTGAAATTTTGTTGATTTTAAAATGATCATAACTTCACTTTCCAGAATCCATTTCGGACGATTTATTTTTTGAAATTGAGGAATTCAAATATCCAATTGGTTTCTGTAAATTGTGCTCAAGAAATATCATAATGGCGTCTGATGTGCGCGTCTCTCTTTTTGTCTCCTGACATTCATGCATGGTGCATGAAAAAGTGTCTGCATGTGAATCTTGAGATGCATGCCATATTTATTCCATATGAATTTCAGAAAACAATTCTAAAATGGAGTAGACATCATCTTCAATTAATGGAATACAAATTTCTACAAAAATGTTTGTAGAGGACTCTTCATAATAAGAGGCTTGATCTTCTGATGGATTCTCTTCTGGCTCTATCTGTTCGACCTCCTACATGAAATCTTCACAATATTCTTTATTCCCAAATAGAACCTCCAATCTGGTCCATAATTCATTTGGAGTTAATCCTTGTGATTCTTCATATACTTGATGGAAAAGTTTGGGAGAAATAGACATCCCGATACTTCTTATGGCCATATCTTATCTATTGAGGAAGTCATTTTTCTCATCAATAGAATCAGGATCTACTTCCTTTTCCATGGTTATTTGGTATAAGACTCTACTTCTGAGAAGAAGTAGAATCTTTGGCTTCCATTCCAAATAGTTATGAGGCGTGAGAAGTATTTTTGGTGAATAATCCATCTTTTTGTTGTCTTCAATCTTTGGTACCTGCAAAAAATAATTTGGTGTAGATTTTGATTAGCAGTCCATCGGCTCTGATACCATCTAAATGTGTTGAAACTGCACAGAGTAGATCTAGCTAGAAAATACTACACACATTTGCAGAGAAAAATTGAGAAAGAAGAAGAGAGATAGAAAGAATGGAAGAATTCTCATTAACTGTATTCCACACTCAAAGAGTGAATAATTTACAATATATATAGGATAAATGTGTAACTAATGAGCCATAGTGGTGGTATATATTCATCTGGACACACACTAGCAATTACAAGAGTAAACTGCCACCTAGTCTAGTCTCTCAGGTAGTTACGGGAGTGAACTACCACCTAGCTGAGTTAACTAGTCAACTGGTTTTCCGTTAACTGATTGAACAAAGAGTAGTGAGTTGCTGATGATCCCAATGTTGCATGGTGACAAAACCAATGCACCATCTAAACTCAACTCAACTAGTCAAACTAAATTGTCAACTAGAAGAGAATATTCTCCAGGTGGAATATTATCCCCTAAAATATAAGAGACTGGATAATGACTAATTATTACTAATAAACAAGGAATGACCTTAGGAAAAATAAATCCTAGGTGTGTGTGAAGTAACTCCAACAATCCATAGCATACAAATAGTTCAAAGATAAATTTAATGATTGTTTCATCGATTTCATTTGGAAAGGTTGTTTCATCGATTGCATTTGGAAAGGCCACTACTTCTACCCATTTGGTCATATAGTCTATTGCAACTAGTATATAAGATTTTTGGTTTGATTTTGGGTTGAAGGGGACAACAAAATCCAGTTCCCATCTCTAGAAATGTTCCATCACCACTTGTGGTTGTAGGGGAATTTCATCAACTTTACCTGGTCATCCCATCCTCTTACCGTTGTCAGAGGCCTAGACATACTTGTTTTCATCTTTAAATATTGAGGGCCAATAATAGCCCATCTGTAAAAACTTATGCCCAGTTTTGCGGTCTACAAACTGTCCGCCACAGGGTTCATCATGACACACCTTCAATACATCATGAATTTCATCGTCTCTGATACATATTTAGATCCGAATATCATACCCTGTGTGGAAAAGATATCCACCAATCCAGGTGGACCGTGCACTACACTAAACAATTAATTTCCTTTCTCTTGATGACATGTGTGCTAGAAATTTTCCAACTACGAGATAATTCGCCACATCAGTGTACCAAGGCGTCTTAATAGTGACAGTGAACAAGTGTTCGTCTGGAAACTAGTCTTCAACTGTCAAAGAGTTATCTGTTTTGGGTACACCAGATAAGAAATCTTCAACAATTGTCTCTCTTCTCGGTTGATCCTTAATGGTGATGTTGAATTCCTGCAATAGAAATAGCCACCGAGTAACCCATCCATTAGTAATTGGTTTTCTTGCTAAATATATAATAAAATAGTGATCAATATACTGAATTAATGGATAGCCTATTATATAGTGGAGAAATTTATTAATAGCATGTATAATGGGTAATTTTTTTTTGTATAATAGCATAATGTTTCTTGTCTTCTTTTTGTCTAAGGACAAAACCTATAGTGATATCCAATGCATCTGAAGAGATGTGAAATGGTAACTTCCAGTTCGGTCCTCTCAACACCGGTGCTGTTGAAACTAACCTTTTAAGCTCTACAAATGCAACATCACACTTATCAGACCACTGAAATTCCACATTACCAGTTAAAGCATATAAAGGTGCAACTATTATTGAAATGTTTTCTATGAATATGTGATAGTATCCTGTAGAGCCAAGGAAACTACGTACCTCGGTTTGTGTATGAGGTGTAGGCAAATTAAGGATTACCTCTATTTTTTCTGGGTCTACCTTGATTCTATCTGCAAAAACATAGTGTCCTATTACCACACCTTCAGTCATCATCATATGATATTTTTCATGACTCAAACATAGCTTGGTAGAAATGCATCATTCCAGTACCTTCTCCACATTTCTTAAATCTTGATCAAAGTCAATGCCATAAGGGGTAAAATCGTCCATGTAAAGTTCAAGTCCTTCATTAATTAAATCAGAAAATATTCTTAAAATATATCTCTACAACGTATCTGGAGAATTACATAATCCAAAGGGAAATACTCGTTATGCGAAGGTACCCCAGGGACATGTAAATGTAGTTTTATCCCAGTCTTCCAGAGAAATCTGAATCTAATTATAATTGCTAAATCCATCTAGGAAGGAGAAAAACATCTTCCCTACTAAAGTATCAAGGACCTAATCAATAAAATGTAGGAGAAAATTTTCCTCCTGGGTAGCTTTATTGAGTTCTCTGTAGTCTACAAAGATTCTCCACTTATCATTCTTTTTTAGGGACGATTACTAGTGGAGAGACCCACTAGTTGTCTGAAGTAGGATATATGAAATCTGCATCCATCAGTTTTTGTAATTCTTCTTTGAAAATGTCCCTAAGATGAGGGCTTAGTCTTTGTTGGGGCTGTTGTATGGGTCAGACATCTTTTTCAATATAGATATGATGTGTACATAGTTGAGGATCAATGCCCTTCATGTCGGAATACTCCCAAGAAAAATTCTGTCGATATTTAAAAAGGATCTGAATCAATTTTTGTTGTTGTTTCTCATTCAAATTGGCATTAATATTCATAAATCTTCCTGGTGAAATTTCAAATGTAATGTTTTTGTGGACAACAGTAGTAGGAATCTGTTGCTCCATCAATTCTTCCAAAGGATCTCCATGTGCTTCATTATCTAAAAACACTTTTATCATTTTTCATGTTGGGTTTCCTATAACAGTTGGGTTGTTAATGAAGCTATTGATCACATCATCTTCCAGTTGTTTTTTGAGCCCAAGAGCTTCTTCTAGAGTGAGAGGAGATCGTAGGTTTTCTTCTCTATATCTAGGTGGTTGCAACTGCTGATGTATGGTAGGTAGACTTACTTTAGCTGGAGGATACAAGATAAGGTTTTCTATAACACTTCCTCTAGAAATTGTCATGTTGCCTATGCAACATTCTATGTATGCATCTACTGTTGCTAGCCACGGTCGCCCCAATATTAATGGGTGTCCATCTTGTCTACTTCTTGGGTTGATAACTAGGAAATCAGATGGGTATTCCCAAGAGTCAACTAAGATTGCTATGTCTTGTAATGTGCCGACTGGTTTAACCACCAATCTATCAACCAATTTTAACATAGTTGAAGTAGGTTCGAAGGAGGTGATACCCAAGACATTGCAGGTCTTCGTGGTTAGAATGTTGATGGATTACCCCAAATCCACCAGTGTATTTGGAAAAAAGCAACCCTATATCTGAACCATTTCCAGGAGATTTCTGGGTCTATGTACTTGACTAGCTCCTACTTGCCTATAATAAGACCGAAAAAAGTTCCTACCATGTGAACATTTGAGGGATTCTTAGTTTTCCTTTCGATATTATTCCCACATAATTCTTTAACTGTTTTTGCATAAATAGGAATATCTTGTAAATTCGGTAGCAGTGGAATTTTAACACATAGATTCTTTAGTTCCCCGATGATATCAAAGTTAGGATATATGGTTGGTTTTGGTATCATTAGCCTCTCGGGAAATAGAGGAGGAGAGATTACGTCTTTACTAGGATTTTGTTGCTCAACTACATCTTCCCCCTATTATGTTTCTTCTGTTATGACCACAGTTGACGATTTTATTACTTGTTGTCTATGATTCTCATTATCCTATTCTTGATGAATGTCCCTTTCCTCAGGAGAAATTACACACCTTGATCTCAACTGGATTTTGTTGCACCCTACAGAGTTTGTTTCACCCTCCAAATTCTCGACAATTTGCATGAGCTGGAGTGGTATGTTATTAGGATTCAGGTTGGGTTGAGCTGGTAATTAAGGGCGCAATTGAGGTTGGAGATTTTGGGGTAACTAAATTGGATCTGGTAAAGTGGCTGAGATTGAGAAACCATTCAGATAGGTTGATTGGTCAGTCCCATGGGGCTCTGCTAGGTTTGATTCCAATTGGGCACTTTGGTAGTTATGCTAGTCCATTGTGAAGGATAGGGGTTATTATTAGAATTCTACCAAAATGGGGTAGTGTATTGCAAGTTAGGCCAAGTAGGATTAGCAACTGGTTGATTTGGCCAGGGTGCAACAGAATATTGTTGGGACTGCCAGGTGGGGTTAGCAAATGGTTGGCCCTGCCATGTGTTTCCAGTATTATGTTGCTGATAAACTTCCCATAAAAGAAGGAAGAAGGATATTGTAGTGTACCTAGGGGGTGAGCTTGCCAATGGTGATGTTGATCCATGAGATAAAATGGTTATGTTTCCTCTTCTACTTCTCTAAAGAAAAATTTGAGTCTTGTGAGTGATGGACATTTCTCTGTCGCATGGTATTTGGCACAGATGGCAGAGGTCCGAACCACGTCCAAGGGGAACTTTCTTGAACCATGTTTCCTCCTTCATCATGGAAAAAATATATACAATGACCGTTCTTCTTCCACGTGTTTCTGTTTCACCTGCAGAAGATCCAATTGTGTGGTTAGAGTACCCAAAATGTCATTTTTAAAAGTTTCTAAAATATTACCAATTTCTGCTCGGGTGACACTCCCACTAGTAATGTTGCTACTTCTAGTGATGGGAGTTCATATTCTTGATTTGGTTCATGTACTACCGCATGAACACCTGATACACAATTGGAAAATTTCATCATATGTGTCTTGATAAATATCTCCTTTTCCCATCAAATTCAATGTTTCTACCCATCATCCTTCATAGCCTTTATTAGAGTGGATTTAATTACCTCACCTGGTAGTGTACCATAAGGTGATATCTATAGGTTATATTGAAATCTTTCAACATATTCTTCTAGTGTTTCATTTTCTTTTGCAGTCATTTTAAAGATTTCATCCTTTAAATCCCAGGTTCTACAATAGTCTTGATATTTTGTAAGGAAGGCTTGTTTCATTTCATCCCATGAATTTGTAGTTCCTCCCCCTAGTCCCATAAACCATCGTAAAGATTATCCTTTCAAAGTGAAAAGAAATATCTTTAGTTTCCAGGGTTCAGAGGTATAGTCATAGCCTCTACAAAGGACATCAAACTCGAATAAGAATGCGTCAGTGTCCTTAGAGATCAATCAATTGAAGGTTGGAAGATTCTGTAGTGGAATGGATTTCATTGGGAAATTAGCAACCAGATCAACTATGGGATACTTCAAAGTGGAAGTCTAGGGTCGTGGCTGATTTTTTTGTGCCATTTGGTCAAAAATGTGCCAATAACCTTCAGGGATTTTTTAGCCTCAGTGTTCTATTCGGGGTGGTTGATTTCTTGGTCCCTTAGGAGATTTAATAGCGCTACCTATGTCTAGAATTTTAGGTGTTCCTTCTCCTACTAAAATCACAGGTGATCCAGGTTCAAGTGGTGGTGGGTTTGCCTCAACAATTCTACTGGTCTACCCTTCTCATTCTTTCAAATTACAAGAATTGTCCTTGCCTAAAGGACTAAAAAGTGGAGTGTGTGTATTTTGGAAATTTTGTTCAGTTCCTTCAGTTCCTCTATCAACCTCATCATGAGCTACATTTGGTGAATTTGCTGCTTGAGGGGATCAAGTAGAACCTTTTCAAGGTCCAACCGAGGCTTGAGATTCAACTTTTTAGATAATTTTGTTTATAAAAGTGCTCCTTCCAAGGGCACCGGGCTCTGGGCTTTTGTAGTTTTTGGTAAATGTTTTTGTTTTTTAGTTTCTTTCTTCTTAGTCATACACACCGACACAAATTCTATGAACCTATATAACCTCTATGCATCAAATGAAAGTAGGTGTTGGCATAAGCATTTTATGTTTTTCCTACGTAGGTTCTTACCTTCCATTTTCAATACCTCATCCTTCACATATGAAACCTATAATATATTTGACATTCTCCCCAACAATGATGCCAAAATGTTGGGCTCTAAATATGTCCTAAAAACAACCTTAGTATGACATTAATTTAATCAACCAAGGATTTGTATTCTCTCTCAATAATGTCAACAAAGTCTATGCAGATAGCCGTAGAGTTTTAAATCGTGTAGATAATTCAGTTACAACAAATCTGAGTCTATCTAAATTACTGCAATAATCAAGTTCTTCACACAATAACTAAAAACTTTAAAACTAATAACTCAATCAACATAATCGTAGTCTGAATAATAAAACACCATGAATCAAAGAATCAATGACTTTACTGAATTCATTCATTTATCTAAGAAACAGTAATTTAATCTACGAAAACACTTAATGAATCAATATCTCAATAACTAATTAATCTGTTGGAAAGGAAGAATGATCTACTGAATATTTAACAAGGAACAACAAATGAGAATTTAAACAAAAGGAACAACAAATGTGAATTTAACGAAAGGAAAAACAAATGTGAATTTAAATGAAAGGAATTCAGAAGCGATAAATTAATAAGAATGGGAAATGGAACACCAATCGATAATATCCAAATGGAACATCTATTCTCTGCAATTGGTACAACATAACAAATTCATAAAAGAATCAACACATTAACGATTTTATTTTAACTATTGAAAGGAAATTCAAATCACATAACTATAAAATAATTGATATGATTACAGATGAGATAGTAGCTCTTGTCAACTGGACCCATTGTCTTCAGAAGATACTTCTACGAAAAACTCAGTACACAGAAGTGATCAAAATGCTTAAACATTTCATTAATTCCATAACTGATAAGTCATTTACAATGGTATTGCTCTACAAAGTGTCAGCAATTTAAGAGATCTGAATTATTGGGTATCTCTATATCATTCACTATCTTTTATATATTACAACGAGATAAGTAAATTAAGCTATCGTGAGGATCGATAGATCCTCGGGATTTATTTTACTATTTATGAAGATTGCAAGATAAAAAGTCAATCTTCCTTTGAACCATTTTGTGCCTGAATTCTTAGATCTTCAATGGCCTGCACATATTCATGTTCTTCTTAATTATCTTTAGTTAACAACAATTGTCCATTTCTACATAAAATCAAAACAATTCAAACCAAAGTTCATAAAATATTTAATATCATTTGATATTATTTCCTGAGATATTTTTAACCATTTTCGTCCCTAACTACTTCAAATTAATAGAAAAGTGAACAAAGAACATATCACAAACCAAAGTAACAAGGAGAATATTTATACCTTTTTCTCAACCCAAGACCTAGCCATGTTTTTTCAGGAGCCAGTACTCAAATGGGTGGTTATTCTACCTATTACACCCCATTTGTGTATCCTTCATCCTCCATGACCCTTCCTATGAACACTTTTCCCATGGCGGGTCCACATATGTCTGGTATTTCATATGGAGGGAATCAGTTTTATGGTTCAGTCTATCTTCTTCATGGAATCCATTCACACGGGGACAACATATATCCTCACTTGAATAATGCTTATCATACGTTTGTCTCTTCAAAGACATCTTCTTTAGTCATGATGCATGCTCAAACCTCCATGGATCAATTAGGTGGAGGATACTACCTTTCCGGATAGGAACAGGGTGTAAACCAAAACCCTTCCTTGCTTGCAATGTATCAAAGCTAGTATTTCCCGAGACCTTTATCTCAAATGACACAACTCACCACTGTCGCTAGTCCAGTCAATGCTAGTCATACTGGAGCTTCATCACCAACCAATGCTAGTTATGTTCGATATTGGTCGACGACCTCTGGAAGTCATGTTGAAGACCCACAACCAACCACTTCTAGTCATGTTGGGGGCATCACTCTAGTCACCATGAGTCATATCGATATCACATATCCAACCTCTGTACATCATGTGGGAGATGAACCTCCATACTTTTCCAGTCATGCTGAGAGCATGTCACCAGCCATTGTAAATGAAGCTGGGGGAATTCATACAATTGAGAGGCCTAGACGTGTCAAACATAAGCCCAAATTCCTTTGTAAGACTTGTGAAGTATATCACCTTAAGTTTTTGTGTCCTGCTGCTACTGTGATATTAAAAGCATGGTTCTCACCTGGGTCCCCTTCGATTTCTGAGCATCTGTGGTTTCCCCTTACTCTGTTTCCCCTTTGATTGACACGATATTCATGTCAATGAAATCATCACCCGACCACACCCCCATTTTTGAGGGTGATGCATATCCTAGACCTTTTATCAAGCATCCTCTTCAACCAATGGTTAAAGAAGTGGTCATACTAACACAATTTCTAGTCAATCCAACCCTTTCCTTGGAGGGTGATGCATCCTTCACCCATGTCATTAATATTTCTAGTACTGCACCTTCTGAACAAGAGAGAATTTTACTCTCCCTGAGAACTCTCCCTTCGAGTCTTGGAGAATTTCCCTTTGTTTGGGATGGTCTTGTAGGGTATCAAGTAAGATACATTATCGGATATATCACGGAGAAGGTAAACTCCACTAGCACTTTATCCTCCTCAACTTGGAGAGATTTTGGTTTTCCCAAGCTTGTGTCAGCTATTCGTAATATGTTGACCTTTCACATAAGTATAGCATGGGAGCCTTGGCCTCCCCCATGACATTCTGCCTAGAAACCTATCAACGAGTCCGATTTAATCTCTTTTCTGACACATCTAATAAGAGAAAAGACTTTTGAGTGAATTTGTCCCTTTCACACTCATTAAATTGGACTTGAAAGGTCGCAAGTTTGATTTAAGCTCTTTTCTGACTTGTTTTCAAAAACTGAAAATATTTCCAAGTGAACTTGTCTCTTTCACACTCGTAAATTGGATTTGAAAGGACCTCTATTTGGTACAAGTTTATCCCTTTTTCAAGCCAAGTAGACTAAGATTATGAAAAAGGACATTTTTTGGCATTAAGTTGTGGTTTCATCTCATGCCCTTGCGTGGAGTATTGAGCCTATTGCCGGTTCTTAGTTTGTGTTATAAACCATTTTCCTCACTAGTTTTGCATCCTCAAACAAGCAGAGCCTTGTTTATATCCTTCACAACTTGACACCCTATACCCAGGAGGGAACATTCCCACGAGTTTCCATCTCCCTCATGCACCTCATTAGATTGAGAATAGCTATGTTCCACTACTGGGACTAGTTCTGCTTACTTGCGACACTCATTTTCTCCTATGTATCATAGCATTCATTTGAATATGAAAAAATAGAAAAAGACGGGAAAGAAGGGACTATTATCTTATATTGGCAGTAGTCATGTCGCATTCGAACAAGCACAAATTTTGTTGAGTCCACTTGTCATCATAATTTTGGGTATAGCATGGCCTTACGAAGCTGAGCTTGTTATAGAGAGATTACTCCCTCGACTGGTTACTCTTCCATTACCTATGGAGAATTTGATTGATGCTTCCTGCATCTCATGGTTTCATCATTGAGTCTATGCTTCCAGAGTCTTTCATATGTCTCATGCTCTTGTTCAAAGGATTTCTATCAACTCGTGTCAGCCATTCCTCAGAACTCTTGACCTTTCATGTCGGACATACCCTCAATTTCTCTCAGAATAACATTACCATGTAATCCTATTGAGAACCCTAGTCCTAATTTCCTCATTAGTAGGTGACCTTTAACCCAATAGTCGACATTTCATCATTGGTCGTTGATTGGGTGGTTTCCCTTATTTTCGATGGCAAGAAATCTATTCACACATTGGGATTCATGCAGTGTATTGGATGCCATTAGACTTATTGGTGGTTTCCTTGTCTTTGTCAGCAATTTTCCTCATTGGCCACTATTTAGAGGGTCTTTCTAGTGTACCTCTTTCACCTGGCACACATGAAAGATGCACAGGGTCATTGGTTCATGAACATGTTCTCCAAATCATTAATCTCCTGCTTTGTACCTCATGCTGAATGATGGGAGATGCCTTAATGATATCCTTTCAATGGGTCTCCTTCCATCGACTTGAGCTCATCTATTCTGGATATGAGACCTAGAGTCCTATGATTACCTAGAGGCTTGCAGTCATTAGTGGCATGTTCTCTCTCCATCGACAGTTGGGAATACATCAATGTCTCCTGATCGATGGATTTTTCAAGTGTTCAACCCTAACTCCTTTATTGAGACTTGTAAGAATGTACTCGGTGCCTTGATACCTACTTTCATCATTGGTACATTGTCTCATGTTTGTTAACATTATACCTCAATTACCGGTAATTAAACGAACTTTCATTGTGTTCGACCTCAACTCCTTTATTTAGATGATGTAGAATTTCACCTTTTGCAGATTGTGTAGAAAACTTGAAGACATCAGTTTATAGTCACAACTTTCCTGAGTTGTTACTACCTTTTCAATGGTCCAGTACCTGTGTGACTTCAGTGATCATGGGAGATCAGATTGTACTCCATTGTATACAAATATCTTCATATTGATTTTGAGACTGGTTTCACTAGGACTTGTTCATGAATATGACATCCATTGGCATGTAACCACATTTTTATTCGCCATTTCATGGCCATGGAAAGTTGTTTGATATATTTTCACATGGATTTGCAGTGTAATTCAAATTGGAAACCATGTATGAAAAGTCAATATAGATTGTAACGAGAAACTAATTCTGCCATATGGGTCCCCCTTACTCCACTTCTGTGTCTTATAATGTATTTCAACCATCGCAGATACCCCTCTGACCTCACAAATTAGGGGGCATATATTATAACAAGATTTTCCTCACCCCATGCAATCTTGCACAAAGGACCTTTTTCATTTCCCTATGCAGACTTGAAGTCCTTTTTTGCAAATCCCATAGCTAAAAACATAATTTTTCGACATATATGTGCCCTGCCTATATTGCAACATGTGTATACGCAGTTTGCACCACTACAACCTGCATACATCGGGAAATGTGCCCAAAATTAAAAAATGGTGTCAGGTTTCCATGTCACATCATGAGATCAACTATCCTTGACCTTCCATACACTAGAAACGTTCTAACTCGGCCATTCAATTCCACTTGAAGGCTATAAATGGGACAAATCTGAGCTATGGAAAAGAGGATAAATAATTCAACTTTGAGAGAAAAGTTAGTATGGAGAAATTATTCAATTCACATTGAGTTTGCATCCCTTTGTCCTTTAAGTCTGAACACATTGTTCAACTTCCGAGCGCTTCCCTTATTGATTGAGAACTTCATTATCTCTATTATATGAGCTTGCCTTTGGTGGAGTATTGAAGTGGTGGAGGCCCTACTAGAAGGAACTTAGTTTCTCGGTTTCAAGCCATGTCGACACGAAAGTTTGTAACTAATTCACTTCTGTTGATTATGTATTAATAGAAATACTCTTTTCTCATCCAATTAATATCTCACAAATATTTGAATCATTATTCCATGGGCATATTAGTTATGAATGTTGATGGATTATTCTATTGAATGTGCTAATATCATATATTATCACCATATGCTTATGTTTCTTAGTTGTTGAGGACTAGTTGCAAGTACATTGCTTTGGGTCAAGTGCTCAATGGTGGACTTCATCAAACGTCTAGATGAGGTAGGCATCTTATCTTGTCTAGTTAGCATATTATCTTATATAACATACTTGATATTAGAGTTGATTTCTATAGTCATTTCTATCTGTTGTGGTTTACCCCTATCCATAGAGAGATTTACCTCGTAACAAGCGAGGAAATGGGATTTCTGTGATTGTGGAAATCATATGCAGAGGTGGAGGATCATATATAATAGGAGAATTTATGTTTACAATTTTCTGTAGATTCCTTAGATGCATGAAGGAGGAGATCCTGTAGCTTCCTTCTGCGATCTGGAAGAGAGTAATGAGAGGAACAAAAGATGAGAAATCTTCATTGGAATTGTGGATCAAATTCTGAGCAAACGAAGATGAATTAGATGATTTCATGATCTGGGTTTTGTGCAGAATGGGGTCTATTGTGTGACTTGCAAATTTTTTCTTGAGAAAGGTCTTGGTTTAAAATATTTCCAAGATTCTCTTAACCACATTTTACATGATTCTATGCCTTACAAGATTAGTAACAATTTTTATGGAACATAAAGATCTGTTCATAATGAACATCATCATATTCAAGAATTTCCTGACTGCAAAGGAATATGGAAATATTTCTTGTGTTGAATGAGGAACGATGGAATTGATATATTCCTGTAACGTGAGGTTCCATTTCTGGTGTCATTTCAAGTGTCATTTCAGGGATCATTCCAAGAATTGATAAAGGGAAATATTTATTAAATATTTTCACATAAATCTGCACCAACGATCCACTTCTTCTACCCGCGACACGCCATCAATTGGATAAACTAGTACCACGATCTGACATCCTACAATCACTAGCCACACCTACAGACAGTTGTATATATCATGTTCTAATCCACACAATTGTCCAAGGAGATCTGGCACAGTCCATCCAGATCTGTGTTTGTATCGTATGCTACATACAGATCCTTCTTTAACCCAGTTGAATTTGGAATATTAGTAACCAACATCGATTGTTGTGCTGACTGGGCATAGATTTGTTCCTACATGTATGTGCTATTTGTGATCATTCCCAAAATCTGAACCGATCTAAGATTTATTGTTGCTGCTACATTTCCATCGCAAACACAGATCTAAGAATATCTATGGTGAACGTAGATCTGAGGAAAATAATATCTCGATTATTTAGATCTTTGCACAATTTGATGTGATTTCACCCACTCAGATCTCTTCTGCGTGTCATATGATTGTTGTGTGTCCTCATTTTTTGAATCCATTTCTACATGATTTTGGTGGACAGTTTTTCAACTGATATTAAATTATCAAAATCGTTACAAAAATCATTTTTCATATCCAGGTTTATATTGAGGACCAGATTGAGTACTTGATTGAGGACCATATTGAGGATCAAATGAAGGATCAGATGGAGGAATGGAATTTTTTTTAACATGAATATATGGAGATGAGTAAATGTAAGATTTTTTTCTCATTAGTAAATGGTAGTGAGCATGAGTGAGAGATCCTCATTATTTCTTTATGACGTAGGAAAATTTGTAAGTGAGTGACGAACTGAGGTTGTAAGAAACTCATTTTTTGAGAAGACATTTATTGTTTTCTTAAGTCCTTGAAAGCATAAGATAGATATTATGAATTGAAATCCTTGTTAAAGCATGCTAAAGGAGAAAGTACATTGTTTCCTTCCCATTGTATGTGGTCTTGTAAGAGAGATACTTATAATAAAATTGAAGGCTTTTTCTCCATATCTTTGATCTGCCCAAAATTGAATAAGGGGATCATAGGTACACCTTGCGTAGTGTGTTGTGGTGAATATTTGCATTGTTGATTTATGATGTTTAATGTCTATTTTTGACATAAACATGTTTGTAATGTATCAAGTAATGCATCATACATTAAGTACAAGGAAATTAAATTCAGGCACACAAATTAATTACAATCAAGCAAATATGATCAAGAATATGTGAATAACATTCTCAAGTATTCAAGTTGTCAACCACATCAATAATAGATGAATCAAATATTTTGAACTGAACACATCATTGAGTATTCGAAGTTAAATTTTAAATTGCAAACATTGTTTGTTGTAAGATTACTTGATCAAGTTGATTTGTACTACAAATAGTGTATTTATAAGTGTAATTAAGTTGAGTTGAATTGAATTTGTCATAAGGTGAATTCTAGAGTCTATAGGTTGAGTGGTTGAAACTCAAATCATTGTAAACATAAAGTGTTTGGGTGCATTTTCGGTAGTATCTGACACCCTCAACTTATTGGAAAAAAACAAGAAAAGTTCAAGCGAGCAAGTACAAGGGAGCATGAAGTTCAAGCGAGTGATTCATGTGAGAGAGTTGGACATAAGTCTTCTTCTATCAAGTCAAATTGTAATCATGATATACCTACACAAGGAGACCTCATTTAGTCTTTTCTAAATGGATCGAATTCTCAAATTATTAGAGTTACTGAACACTCTAAGAAACACCATTGAAGAAAACACATTAATATTGAACAAAGAAACTCTTCAATCAGTGCTAACATTTTTGCAGGTGACGCAAGATAAAGTTATACTTATTCAATATCTATCCCAACTATTGAATGATGAAATCAGGGATCTCAAAAATCAATAGCTAGTGAAGTGTTCTGAACTATTTATTGTTCAACACAACCCTCTCTATAATGATGATGATGATGATGATGATCAACAATCAATGAAGTAGAAAATGAGTAAGACAACTCCAAATGTAGACAAAAACAAATCTATTCATGAACCTACATTTCAATAATTTTCTTTTGACTTCGGTGAAGAAAACCTTTCAATGCTGCAACAACATGCAATAAATCCACTTCCACATATTTCAAAGCAACAAGTTTGGAATACTCTTTCCAAGACCATCATCAGACCTTGGGAATAAATCATCTACAAAAAGAATAGAACAAGACTTGTATATGACAAGGAAGTTGCCTTTCATATTTTCGATTATTCCAGACCAATCAAGTTCCATACTATTGGATTCCTTCAAGAAGCTTTAATTTCACTTGTTCAAGTTCAGCATCATAATTCAACATGCCAACATTGTAATCAAGTTGGTCACATGGAGAATCAATTTTTTGATCTCCATCCTTTCCAGCATTGTGGAAAGCATAACCATTCTTTAGATAGATGTTCAACACTGAAGAAACCTGCAAGATTAAAGATTCACTATGAGTAGATCGATCCTTGGCAGTGGTCATCAACAACCAAGCGATTATATAATTCTTACTGAAGAATTCAATATTGAGTAAAGACCAATATTGTAGCACATAACATTTTTGTACCTCACATAAGTAGTCCCCTTATGGCATAGCTTTCAAGCATGTCCCTCACGGGATGAGATAACATGTGGTTTTTTCTGCATTCCCATTTTGTGTTGTACTCAAATGGAACAAGTATGGTACTCTCTTGACCCTAGAAGGAGGGAGTACAATGATGAAAATTTCATGCACCTTAAGGGGGGGAGTTCAAAATTCGAGTGATGATGGTTCATGAAACCACTTGTGGTATCTCGTTTCAGCTGACAAAGGGGGGAATTAATAATGGAATTGAATATGGTTTTCAGACAAAATGATTCAACAACAACAAACATCAAGTATGCTAGATAGGCATGAAATTTTCCAAATGGGCAACTACGATCTATAGATGATAGACTTTAGCAGAATTATGGTTCAATAAGTTTAAGTTGAATCATAAATAATTGGGATGTTGATTTTGATTTTAAGAGCAATGATGTGGACATTTGTTTCACATAGATGGTCATTCGACCTAACAAAGGACAAGAGGATCCTTTTGCATTGCAACTTGGAATTTGATTGAGTTATCAAGAATTTTCAAGGATGTGTCAGACTAGAAGTTGATTCACTTCTCTTGGTTCACTCTCATCAGATTGGAGTTTACATTAAGTGAACAACTTCCATGCATCCTCTCTCACATGATTGCATAATGAGATTTTCCAGAGATGGTAGAATTTGGCAGTATTATGGTTGAATGAATTACAATTGAATCATAAACATGATACATTGAGATGTTGTTGGACACCTAAAAGTGTCAAGATTGGTTAGTGGTTATCTAAAAACCATCATATACATGGTATCGATTAGTTAGTGGTTATCCCAAACCACATATTCAGAGAGCACTTTAGTGATACACTAATAGTAGAGTGGTGATACTACATGTTAACCAATTAGTAGAATACATCATATTAATGTAGCTCAAATACTTGGAAAAATGATCAAAATGTCAAGCAAACATGAAATGTTCAGATATTGCAGCTTTTTAGTTCTGTATCTCAGCTCTCTTCCAGTTCATTTTAGATGGACCATTCAACATATAGATTGGCGGGTTTTCATGAATTTCTTCATTGAGGTTCAACTCAGAAGTTTCTGTATGAAGACTTGGAATTGATACCATTTTATGCTTAATTTTTGGTATTATTGACCAGACTTGTGATTGAGGGGAGAATTGTTAGCCTATGCCTTACCTTAACAAATCACTAAGTATAAATTGTCACCTATATTTGTATTATTCATTTAGGATATTAGTAATATATCCTCAAGTGATGACTAATGATTTAGTTAAAATTGCCTAGCCTAGCCATCATGCATGATTTTAGGATCCAAATAAAATATCTCTATGAGGTGGCATCACCTATTGTACTATAAATATGTACCATTGGTGTGAATACATTAGAGTGTTGGTTAGTGAGCCTTTTCCACCATGTTGTTATTCTTGTTTATGTTTTATCAAATATTGGGCTACTCCCAAAAATATTCTTACCTCTGTAACATTGTTGGGATTGGGCCAATCCAAAATGAATTTGACCTTGGAAGGATTTATTTTCAATTCTCCTCCTCCTACAATATGTCCCAAGTAAATAAGTGAGGTCTTTTCAAACTCACATTTAGACATCTTCAAAAAAAAAAATTCTTTCTTTAAGACATCTAAAAATTTCTTTACATGTTTAACATGCTCTTCACAAGATTTTCTAAATATAAAAATTTCATGCAAGTAGACAATCACACAATCATCAAGAAAAGGCCTTAAAACATCATTCATGACTCTCATGAATGTAGCAGGAGCATTACAAATCCCAAATGGCATAACCATCCATTCAAAAACCTTGGCTTGTTTTGAAAGTTTTCTTCCATGTGTCTCCTTCAACAATCCTAATATGATGATATCCACTTCTCAAATCCAACTTAGTAAAATACTTAGCATCTTTCAATTGATCGAGAAAAAAATCAATTCTAGGATGAGGATAATGATTCTTTACTGTAATCTTGTTCAAGGCTCTGGAATCTACACACATGCACCATGTGCCATATTTCTTTGGTACTAAAACAATTGGTGACCCACATGACGATGCACTTGGCATGATAACCCCCTTTTCAAGAAAGTCTTGGATTTGTTTTTTAATTTCAACATTCTCCATAACTGGCGTCCTGTACATACCAATGTTTGGAAGAGGACAATCTTGTTGCAATTGAATCTCATGTTGGATAGCCCTTTTAGGAGGTAATCTATTTGTTTTCTGAAACATATCATCATATTGGTTAACAACCTCATATAAATCATATTTTAACTTTGCATCATAACCTTGGAAATATTCCTTTTTAACATTGTCTTTGGTTTTGATCATCAAGAGTACAAAGTTCTTACGAAGATTGATTAATCTCTTCATTTGTCCATCATTTACAAGTGAAAAATTCATCTTCTTTGTATGTGATCTAACAATGTACTCAAATCCATTTTTAAACAAATGATATTTGTTCTCATGACGATGAAATATGGATCTCCTATCATATAAATATGGGATTCCCAACACAATACCAAAATATCCAAAGGAATAACAACAAGCTCTACCTCATCTATAAAGTTTGTAGTGATGGAAAATCTAAGTTTACATGTTCTTGTCACATGCAATTTGGCATTTTCACATATCCATCCTAGAGGATATGGTTTAGGATGAGGAGTAGTTTCCAAAAGAAATTTCTTAACTATGTCTTCAAAATTGAGGTTTGCTTGAGATCCAATATCAAATAGAGTTTCTATCTTGGTATGGTTTAAAATTAACCTTATGTAGAAAATACATATACTTTCTTTTTCATGTTGAGTTTCATTAATTCTACTACTTGAAGAACTGTTACTTGCAATAGAATCCTTACCTTGAAAACCCATGGCTGTAATTTTTGTTTCATGCCCCGAATCAAAACCTAAATCATGTTGTGTAGTTGCAACAATATTTGGTTTATCTTTGTGGCTGAACTTCCTGGGTCTCAATTCAAGATGAAGTTTCCAACAATGGTATTCATCATGGCTATATTTTGGACAATGTTTACATGATATTTTATCTCCCTCTTTCTTTACTGAAGCATTCTTTCTTCCATTTCCTTTGAATTTCCTCTTTCCCTTGTATCCCTTAAGAAATGGCTTCATGCTTCCCTCTTGAGGTTCATTCCTCCATATTTCTTCCAAATGAGTTTCATGTACACAAAATTCATGTAGATTTGTAGGGTTAAACATAAGTATTGTATGTCTCCAGTAGCTATGAAATCCTCCAATGTATTTGAGTAAAGTTTAATGAGAACATAAATCTATACCCAAAATAAAACATCTTCTAAATTCTTGAGTGTAACCTTGCAGAATTTTCCCGTTAGCTTGTCTAAAATATTTCCAATCCATAATAGCTTTATGCATGTATGCCAATGGATAAAATTTTCTTTTAAGTGAAAAAATAAAATCATTCCAAGAGGATAAATCTTTACCATGTTTCTTCATGTCCTCTTGAGTTTTGGTTTCCCACCAAATGATTGCTTCACTTTCCAATCTAAGAGAAGTAAGTTGAATCTTAGTTTCATCATCTTTGATTCTTTGTATCCTGCAATACACTTCAATTTGACGAATCCATTTATCCAATTTCTCAGAATTTACCTCTCCATTGTACATAGGAAATTCAAACTTAATATCAAGCTTAAGAAAAGGAGTTTGTGGAGTAATTTTACCATGTTCTTATGGATAATTTGGAGGTGGTTGTGAAATGGTAGAAGAAGTGGAAGATGGAGGTGTAGGAGGTGGAGTATCACCATTCCATCCATTTATTTTTGGAGTTTTATCACCACTATATTCATTACCTCTTAGAGGATTTGATCTTTCACCTTGAAGCCTTGCATTCCTTTCTTCAAATAAAACTTTCACCATTTCAGTCATATCATAAAAATATTTTCTGAAACTTTCATCTTCTAAAGTAAGAGTTTCATGACTCTCCTCATGATCCATACTTGGTGAATGTGTAGTTTTCCTTATTAAAAGTTGAGAACTTGGATCTACAATTTGACCTTATCCTCTTATGAGATTCAAAATTGTAAGCATCAGAAAACAAACACTTGCAAACAAACAAACCTTCAAAAACCTTTTTTTCTGATACCAAGTTGATCTGAAAATGAAAAATGTTTGTGTGCACAAATTTGCAAGTGAAATAGTTATGTGATTTAGGAAATTGGATCGTGTTTCAAACTCATAAACTTAATGAGTTTTTTTACTTAACATGCACAACATAAACATACATAAAAAACCATAAAGAAAAAGCATATAACAAAACAAAATGGTAAAGGAGTTCACCCCTCTGTTGGGCTACATCTACTGTTCTAGATTCCAATGGATTATTTTCATTAATGATCAAAGTGTCAAAATCATTTATTTACAATGCTCAAAATACAAAATAGATGGCTTCAATGGCTCAAGAATGTCCAAAATCCCCTAGCTAGTCTCTTCCTACACTTGGTTAGGCCAAAAAATGAGAAGAAATCACTTCCTGGAAGTTTCTCCCCAATATCTTGATGTACCTGCTCACCAAAACACACTTTGTCAAAACTAAACCTGGCTCTGTACCTTTCCCATGAAAAAAAACCAACACGTTCTCCATTCCACAACTTGTGAAAAATTGTTGCACTGTTAGGAGGACTGGCACCTTTTACGACGGAGGTTATGTTTGTATGGCCCCGTGTGGCCTGGCGCTAACCCAAACACCACACCCACTAGCCATCCATTGCAACACCGCTCTCAGGGGTCATATCGAATGGTGTAGTGTGACCAGGGTTGGCGCTAAGCCCTGACCCTTTTCTGCCCAGAGGAAAGTTTAATGCAAATTCAAATAATATCTCTGCTATATATGGTCAAGACACACCATGTAGGTGGGCTAGTAGCCCAACCTACGTGAGAAAACTTCCATTGTTAGAGGTCCCCTTGCCACATCAGCAATACAGACTGCACATTCAGCCTGTATGGACCATGTACAATCAACATTTTGCTTGTTTGGAAAAGTGGACAGAAAATGATATCTATTGCATACGATCTCTGTTTGATCCCATTTAAGTTGTGTTGGGATCATGAGGATGAGATCTACGCAATGAATCCATTTTAAAGAAATTTTCAGAACTTTAATGTTTTAGCGTATTTTGATCCCCTAGCTCACCATACAATGGACGGTCATGATTTTCTCCAGAGTTTGGCACTTCAGGATATTTTATTCTTGGAATCTTAAGGACTCACTTCTCCCAGAGTGTCGAACCTATGAACTTTCATGATATCTACGGCTCACACTCATCGATGCGTGGACCTGACAACTGGGAACATATCTTATCCATTGTGCCTCACCTCCTAATCTATGCTTGATCCAATGGACTAGATCTATCCTTGGACTAATACAATGGTCAATTACTCCTTCCAGTGATCTAAAACATAGATTCAATTTGAGACTTCAGAGCTTCGAGGATTTTACCTCATTTTCATCAAATACTTAACATTTGTCGAAGCAATGAAGTATGAATAACTCTGGTGCTTAACGACCCCATACCTTCTCTAGATCTGATGACTACAAAGGATTTGTCTTCTTCCGAACAGATCCAACAGTCCAAATCCAAACTTGCTCCCATGGTGGTGATCATTCCTGAATTTGAAAGGGACAGTCATGATCCTTCAATCGCTTACTAAGGATCTCATACATTATAGCTTCTGCATAGACTCTATAATTCCATTCCTCCTGATCTTCACAAATTCATGTTCCTAACT
Source organism: Picea glauca (assembly GCA_000966675.3). NCBI lineage: Eukaryota > Viridiplantae > Streptophyta > Pinopsida > Pinales > Pinaceae > Picea > Picea glauca. Next base: position 1,306,016 of record JZKD02S1642911.1, read on the forward strand.
AGATCTCAACCACAAGATGTTGTCTAATAGATTCGACCCATTCTGGACCGATGTTTCATCCTGTAGCTTTGATACCAGTCTGTAATGTACCCAACCACTCACAGGCTCATATTACGCCACTTAAACAAGGTGCAACACACCCAACCACCATTAGGTGGGGCATGTTGCAGTCCCAAGAATTAGTTCTCTGATCTGAGTTTGAATTTGAACAACATATAATATGAAATCGAGCATGAATAACCCACATGCATTAGTCAAGCTCTAGGCTACAACATATAGAAGTAACAAACGTGCCATGCACAACAAATAACTAGAAGATAGGAACATTAAATATACATATCTCATATATAATTAAATACATAGTGAAAATAATCATTACACAAAAAACACAGAGAGCACTTATATTGGCATGTAAACGTTCACCAACTGGTTGCATACCAAGGGTGTGCCTCCCAACCACAGACATTGTTGTTTATTTAATTTCAAAAATAGGTCACCCCCAATCTAGGGCTATGAATCCACAAGGATGGGTCCTAGGCCAAATTTAAAACATGCAACAATTGGCTAACTAGCTCTCAGGTTTCCCAACCACACAAAAAATTCAAATTTACATCTCTCTTTCCCCCTCAGTGTGCAAAAACCAAACAAACGAACACCCTTCTCTACCATGCAGTCCCTCAGAATATCCCATTTCTCTTCATGGCTCCAGTGCTACTGGTAAGGAAATATTCCTACTGGAAACTCCAAGGATTCTCAGTTGTAGGCAATTCTATCTAAACTTCCATCAGTCTCATAACAAACATGCCTCTCAACACTCAAGTTGTCACAGGCCTTTCAGCACTCAAGCTATCACAGGCCTTTCAACACTCACAACAATCCAAAGTACACCAGCTCTCTTCTACCCATCCTTCACAACCCCAAGATAATATACCCCTTTCTCTTCCACCCAGTCCCTCGGGTTTTCTATCTCCTTCCAAGGCTCCAGTTCTTCTAGTTAACACTCTCCCTGCTAGGACTCTCAGGACTCACAACTATGGACATTTCTACCTGAACTACCATCAATTTCATGCACACATGCATCCATTCCCTTATGGAATGATCAATAAATAATTACAACCATTCAACAATGTCTCTCCTCTTCCTGCCATTCGTGTCCATGCTCATCCCAAGAGCACACAGACTAGCAATAGTTAGTGAAGAGGAAGAAGAACAAGGGAGAAAGGGGAAGAAGAAAAACAAGGCAAGAGTACCCAATTAGGGGAAGAGATACCCCCCAACTTCATCCAAACCCACAATCATGCATCCATTTGTATCCATGCTCAGACCAAGAGTACACAAATTCATAAAGAATGAGGCTCCTAAAGATGAAAGTGTGAGAAGGGTGTACAATGAATGAATAAGAACAAGTGAACCCCAAGAAAAACCAAAGATGGGTTTATATAATTACTTGGAAATCAAGAACCACATGTCCTTCCCCAAGAAGCTCATGTAACCCCTTTTCTCCATATAATCAATTATGGTAAATAAAAACAATAATAAAAAGGTCTACCCCCTCAACCCCCCTCTCTTGTTGAATCATAACCCCCTATCTCTTTTTTCCTTGTCTGTCATGTAGCCAATGATGTAATTTTATTAATGCATATGAAGTATTACATTTCCTAGGAACTCTAACCCCTTTTCTTCTTTACCGACTCACCATCCTAGCTCATAATTACATAATACATTATAGTTCATAAGGGTTAAAAATGGGATGTTACATTTCGACTGAATTGTAGGTATTATGTTTTTTCTAAAATTACTTGTCTCCTTACAATTGCCTCATTGTTATGTTTGGATTAATTAATTTTTTAATGTGGATGATGCAGAATACAAAAAACATTTCACCATGGCAAGTCAGAATACTAGGATATCTAGAGGCTTTCTCTACTTTCAGTCAACCTTTGCACTTAAAACTTCTTCTTTCCAGGCAGAGTTTATAGTAACATAAATTACCCATCACACTGGTGAAGACCAAAGCATCGAATACGATGAGATTTATAGGATTTCCGACACTAGATATTTTTCACTGTAGTACGAAAACTTGGAAATATACTAGAACAGACATAAAATCAGCATTCACCTAGTGGTTGCTCGACCTACCCTATTTCCCTACAATGAAGAAACCCAGTGGTGCTTTAAGCAGTTTGACCCAAACATTGGAACCATCACAAGAAAGTGAGAAAGATGAGTAACATCTATGAGGCCTGAAGATATACACATGAGGTACCACCTACCCACACTTGCATGTGCTCTCAATGATCCATTCTTAAAAGGTTTCACTCAAAGATATAAAGGTCCAGCTAAACTAATAAAACATTTGTGGATAGATGAGGACAATACTCTCAATTAGGGACAAAAGCTAGTCCCCACATAGGAATTCAAAGCACCATACAAAAGTTTGGTTTCTATGTTGATCTGGTTATATGGTGAATAAAAAATCACTCATTTTCAGACAGATTGGCTACCCTTAGCCCATACCATCGATAAAATGGGACATGTGTTCAATTGGGAAAATATCGTGTCTTTCAACATATGTATCCACATGAAAAATATTCTTGGTATGAGGAAGCCCTTCTTTTATATGTCAATCTACTTGATTGATGCCATTTGTTCCTTTGTGAAATTTATTGATATTGGGTGGAATTGGGACTAGGACCAACCCCCTGTACATGTGTATTTCTCTAAATTATGGAATGTAAATTAGAAAATGTATTTTTATAATATATGCAACTACTTCCTCTCACCTCTTTATACCATAATTTATGAGTTCCCAATGCATAAAATATCTATTGAAGCTAGGACTAGAATGAAAGGGGTAGAATATTGGTATATGGGAAAATACTAATCGTACATCAAGGTGTATGGTTCCATTGGGGCCCCACATATTTTACCTCACATTTTCCTAGACTGTCTCCTAATGAGATAAATATCTTATCAAACCATGAGAATAGGGGTCACCTCTCTTCTCATGAGCAGTAGAAAAAAAATGTGGCTTTTGTTTCCCTTCCACATAGTAAATTACACCCTATCTAATGCCCCCAATGCTAGAAATTAAGCAGAATCCCTACAATATGTATGCCTATTCCTTCGAGAGGAAAAATCTCATGACCCAAATAAACTTGCATTTGTCCACATCAGATTTGTAGATCTCACCCATTCTAACATACACATGGTTGATTTTGAGGAATATAGGTTCAACATAGTTCTTTTCTATGAAGAAGTTTTAAAAAACCTACCTAATGATGCTACCAAACAATAGTTGGAATTTGAGCAAGAAGATATGAAGAATATTACACTATACAAATTTCAACTAGTACTGCAATAAGAGTAGGATAAATTCAACACCAAATAATAAGAAAAGATCAAAAGGGAATAATATTTAGAGAAAAAGAGACTGCAAGCTGAGGAAGAGTACCAAATAAAACATGATAAGGAAGAAAGAATAAAAGGGAAAATGATGTCAAAGATGAGTAGGAAGCCCTTCAATAGAAGAAATATGAAGAATAGGATAAAAAATTGAATGATGAGGTAGAAGTTGGAAGATTAGTTGATGAAGTAGGGGCCAAATGATTATCTGAAGAGATTGAGGCTAGACTAAAAGAAGAGGAGAAACCAAAACAACAAAAATAACATTATTTGAGAAAAAACCCATGGATCCCATAAACTCCCAATCTCAGCATCATGAACATTGCACTCCTAAAATACACTCCCTTCAATGCCATCCTAGGTGATTCTTCCTTCTCTTCACAAATTCTGAATTTTGAAGGCATTCTAGTGGGCCTTGGAGATTACTACTATGATGATAGAACAAAGAGTATTGAGAAGAGATCAAACAAAAGGAAAAGTGTAATACCCCAGGTTAATACCAGTGTAATTGTACATATGTTTTATAGGTTTGTGAGACAAGATATTATAGGTTAGAGTGCCTATGTTTTTATTAGGCTAGAGAGCTTGGACTACTAAAAGGCTAGCGTGCCTATTATTGTAATATGTAAACACTCATCCTATTAATAAAATACATCACTACTGGAGACAGACCCAAAAAGAGATATGGGGGGATAAAATACACTAAAAGGGAAAGGGGGGCTAAGAGTCTCGGAAAGGGCTAAGCTAAGGGGGCTTAAGCCCAATGGAATATTATATTAATATTCCTTAAGGCCAAAGTATGGATATGAATATATCCTAAGTTTCTAAATTTGGGACAAGGGTGTTTGTTGAGTGCCAAGTGTCATAAAAGGAACATGCATATATAAGAGAGAGATTTAGTGTAATTAGGATCATTCATTCATCATCCCTTCATCATTATTCCATCCCTCATCATCTATACCCGAGAAGTAGACTTTGTAACTATAACTGTAAATGGAAATTGTTTCTATCCAGTGACTAGAAGAAGTGGGTTGTTGGGTGTGTGGTGGAAGAAGCGGATTGTCAGGACTGTGGTCGAAGAAGTGGGTTGTCGAGCCCGTGAGAATTCTCTCCATGTGAGAAAAATGCTAGGAATTATTTCCCAAGGTTCCAAGATGCATCTATAGGGATCTGAGATTCCCTTTCCAATGTTGTTAAAGCCCCAAAAGGGAAGTCGAGTAGTCGAAGGAATATTGAGTAGAGAAGGGGCACACTTCCTCGAGTGGAACGCAAATGTGGGGGATGAGGGACTATAGGTTGGTCAGTAGAGTTGGAAGTTGATTATGAGAATTGTTTTTTTCTGGGAGAACTTAATATGTCTTAGAATTTCATTTTCCCTAGTGGAGTCTCAGCCCCAACTTGGGGGTGACCCACTCCTGAAATTTATGATCATTTTGGTCTATTGTTGTGAGGAACGTGGAAGGTATGCACACAGTTGGTGTTTTTACCACACCATATATGTGTCCATTTAATGAGTATTATTCTATTGTATAATGTCTATAATTATAATTACATGTTGTTTACTTTCCATGATGTATTTATTTCTATTATTGAAATTGTATATGTATGCAAATATTATTGTATGTTGTTATTATTCTGCATAATGTTGTTCATACATAGAGCATAAAAATGAATCAAAATGGTATCAATGGTTATAATTTTGAGGTTGCATTGCCGAACATGGAGCTGGGGATGTTAGAAAGTGGTATCAGAGCCCAGTTTTCAACACTGAAGTTGTATGGGCCAATTAATAGAGTACATATATGAGATTTGCAGAGTAAAATGCAAACTATTTGACTGAATGTCAGGAAGAGTACGTCTACAAAATGTTCGAAAAAATTATTATAGTGAAATTGGAGGAAATTTCATGGTTATTTGGTTGAATCAAGCCCAAGAATTAAAATCCCCAAATTAAATCTCAAATTGGGCAAATTTGGGCTTGCAAATTGGCCAAATTTCATGTTTGCAGAGCGCCATGGTGAATTTGGGGCAAAATTGGGCAAAAGCCCCATATTTTACAGTTAATTTCATGAGGAATTCGACCTGTGGGAGTCGAATTATAGGTGTTGGGGTCAAAAGTATTTTTATAGGGATGAAATTGGCCATACTAAGATTATTATCAAATCTTCAATGGCGACCGAAAATGAATTTCAAAATTAGGCGAAATTGGGTAAAAGCCCCAAATTCTACTGATAATTATGGAGAACTCGATGGGAAGGATATTGAATTTCGTATGCAGATTATAAATGGGTATTCGTAAGGCCAAATCGGATTATATGAAGATAATATAGAACTTCAATGGTGGAAATGAAGATAACTATGAATTAGGCATTTTTAGAAATTTTGGAAAATCGACGAAATTGGAATTTTTTTTGTGTTTTTTAGTATGCTAATGTCAGCATGACGTGGGGGCCACCTGTCAATTGATGTGGAAGATAGATGATGTGTATGATCAGGGGATCAAATTTTTCTCAATTTTCAAAGTGCTCGAAATGCGACAAAAACAGTGCCATTGCGTCCGTCTTGTCTTCCTGATTTCGACAATATATTTACTTTGTCAAATGGACGTCGTATGAAGAAGATATCACGATCTGCTCGCCAAGACAAACAGGCAAAAATTTTATGCTAATTGTACCTGTACGTACAGTCCATACAGTCCGTACGGTCTGACGTGGCAGGGCCATACAGACCGTACGATGGTGATGTGGCAGATGCTAAATGGTTGGCGGTTGGCGAGTTAGTGTTGACACATGTCATTGGATGGCCAATAGTAGGAGGACATGTGGCCCAATCCGTGGGTGCCACGTGTCACTCACTCGTTGGCTAAGAATTTTTATATAAAATGCATTGGAGGCCGTGGGGATTGACCCCCGAACCTCCCTCTTTTGTAACGCCTTCACATAATAGTCTGACCAATACATTGCCGCATGATTCTTGTTATATGTATGCATTTTAATACGTTTGAATTCATATATTAGTGTATGTAGCGGGGGGGTCGGGCCGGCGCTTAGCCCCGGCCCGTGGTCGTTTGAACCATTTGCATGTGACCGCATATATGTATATGTCGTTTGCGTGCGGGGTCTATGTTACATAGCCCGTGGTTTCTTTTCAAAAGCATGTAATATAAAATGTGTATAATCGTGTATTAAAATGTTGGCACGGGTTTTGAAACCACATGTGACCCCAAACTGGAAGTTGCATGGTTATAACGAGTCTAACCACCATTTTTCGACGCAGACGGTCATATGCGCCATATGCCCAGGTGCCTAGGCGGTTAGGGGCTGGCACGCCCTTAACCATCCTACAGTTTGCACCGTTGGCACGGTTGCGCCCGGTGTCGGGTTTTCATGCTTTAAAATGCGTGTGAGCCAGGTTCAATGAAGGAGGGTGCGAATTGTAGAACCAGAGACAACAAGCTTGAAGAGGGAGACTTCCAGGAGGCCTAACTTCTTCATTTTTCGATCGATTGAGGTGCCGAAAGAGTCCAGACAGGGGTTTTGGGATGCTGGGAAGCCATTGGAGCAGTCGGTTTGTCAGTTTTAGCATTGTAAGACATGTTTTATAGCACTTTTTGAGCAATTAATAATAAAGATCCATTGGAAGTTGGACCAGGAGATGTAGCCATAAGAGGGGTGAACTCCTTTATCAAATTGATGTGTTTATGTGCTGATGTTCAATGTTTATGATGTTGTCTATGTGTAATTTGCGTAAGTAATCCTTTAATTTATGTGTTGCAAACTGATCCATTTGCTTTAAACACATAACATTTCACTTGCAATAATTTTTCAAGTTTTCAAGTCTTCTTCAATTTTAGATCAAGTTGGTATCAGAAAACTGGTTTTGAAGACTTGATTGTTTGCAAGTTTTGTTTCTGATGCTCACAAGGTTGAAACTCACAAGAGGAGAAGGTCAACTTGTGGAGCCAAGTTCTTATCCGACAAAGAGGAAGCAATTTCATTCACCGCAAGTTGCAGAGAGACATTCACCAAGCATGGCCCGTGCAGAAAGTCATGAACGTGTTCCGGCTGAAGAAGAAGATCTCAGACAGACTGTGATAGAGTTGAGAGATATGATGAAGATCTTGTTGGAACAGAACATAATGTCGCAGGGTGAAGGCTCTAACCCTTCAATGCATAAGGGAGGCGGTGGTGAAAAAACTCCAGGAGGAAATGGAGGGAATGGTGCTTCTCCACCACCCTCTCCTCCTCCATCATCATCTTCTTCTTCTTCTTCTACTAGTTCGAAACATCTTCCGAATGGGCATGGTAAAACTCCTTCGCAAAT